>JAODAL010012783.1:42500-93998 GCA_025379985.1 Phyllomedusa bahiana
TATATATATAATATATATATGTTTATTTTAATGGGAGTCAGTAACACATATATGCCGATGTTTGGTCATACAGTTGTACAAGGGGCTGCTGATAAGTCTTTGGCTTTTTTGTTTCTATGGTAACAAATGTTACATCACATGAAAGCCTTATGTGCAAAGGGTATTCATGGTGATATGTCCCAGATCAATGTCCTTCATATTCTACAGTTAAGAACTGGGTTGCCAAATTTAAAACGGGCCACTTCAACACCAATGATGAGGAACGTCCTGGACGACCGAGAGTGGTTATTGTTCCGGAGATCGTCAATGCTGTGCACAACCTCATACGGGAGAATCGGCGAATTTCAGCTAAAGGAATAGCAGACATCATGGGGCTTTCTTGTGAACGTGTTTTTGTCATTATCCATGAACATTTGAACATGAAGAAGCTATTTGCAAAGTGGGTCCCAAATGTTTGACAACAGATCAGAAAAGCATGCGAGTGAAAACTTCCTGGTCCATTTGTCAGCGTTTCCGGACTGATAAGACCTTCCTGGATCGACTGGTCACTATGGATGAGACCTGGATTTATTTGTATGACCCTGAAACCAAGCAGCAGTCAAAAGAGTGGAGGCACAGTGATTCCCCTCGTCCAAAGAAGTTCAGGGTGCAAAAATCAGCCACTAAGGTGATGGCATCTGTGTTCTGAGATAAGGAGGGCATGCTACTAGTGGACTACCTTCAAAATGGTTCCACCATCAATGCAAAGCATTACATTGAACTTTTGGACCAATTGAACACAGCTCTGAAGGCCAAAAGGTGCGGCAAGCTTTCCAAAGGAATCTTGTTCCTGCAAAACAACGCCTCTGCTCACACTGCACAAGCAACCACAGCAAAATTGGGGGAGCTAGGCTTCCAACTGGTTGACCACCCACCTTATTCACCAGATGTAGCCCCCTCCAACTCTCATCTCAAACCTGAAGAAACACCTCAAGGGGGCCAAATTTCACACCATTTCTGATGCCGTGGTTGAGATGGATGACTGATTTGAGGCACAATCGAAATCCTTCTTTTTACAAGGTTTACAGAACTTGGAATACTGATGTAAGAAGTGTCTTGACATCAGTGGAGAGTATGTGGAATAAATGTAAAGTTTCATCTTCCTATCTTTCTTTCTGGGTAAAGCCAAATACTTATCAGCAGCCTCTCGTATATACTGTAAATACTCGAGTATAAGCCGACCCGAGTATAAGCCGAGGCACCTACTTTTGCCACAAAAACCGGGAAAGCTTATTGACTCGAGTATAAGCCTAGGGTGGAAAATGCAGCGGCTACTAGTGAATTAAAAAAAAAAAAAACAGATACCAATAAAATTACATAGGCAGTTTAATGTCCCCCATAGGCAGTTTAATGTCCCCCATAGGCAGATATAGGCTGGTATAGGCAGTTTAATGTCCCCATAGGCAGGTTATAGGCAGCTATATGTCCCCCTAGGCAGGGTATAGGCAGGTATAGGTCGTTATAGGCTGGTATAGGCAGGTATAGGCCCCCCTAGCAGGTATAGGCAGGGTATAGGCAGATATAGGTCCTCCTAGGCAGGCTATAGGCAGGTATGGGCAGGTTATAGGCAGGTATGGGCAGGCTATAGGTCCCCCTAGCAGGTATAGGCAGGCTATAGGCAGGTATGGGCAGGCTATAGGCAGGTATGGGCAGGCTATAGGTCCCCCTAGCAGGTATAGGCAGGCTATAGGCAGGTATAAGCAGGCTATAGGTCCCCCTAGCAGGTATAGGCAGGTATAGGCAGGCTATAGGCAGGTATAGGCCCCCCTAGCAGGTATAGGCAGGGTATAGGAAGGTATAGGTCCCCTAGGCAGGGTATAGGCAGGTATAGGTCCCCCTAGCAGGTATAGGCAGGCTATAGGCAGGTATGGGCAGGTTATAGGCAGTTATGGGCAGGCTATAGTTCCCCCCCTAGCAGGTATAGGCAGGCTATAGGCAGGTATAGGCAGGCTATAGGTCCCCCTAGCAGGTATAGGCAGGCTATAGGCAGGCTATGGGCAGGTATGGGCAGGTATAGGCAGGTTATAGGTCCCCCTAGCATATAGGTTATAGGCAGGTGTAGGTAGGATTTTAAATCAAAACACTTACCTGGCGCCCCGCTGCTCCGTCTCCCTCGACGCTCCGCCTCCTCGCTGTCCGGCGTCCCGCGCGCTGTCCTGCATCTTCTCGGCACAGGCGGGTGATGTCATCAGGCCGCGCACGCAGCCTGATGACACACGCTGCCTGTGCCGGGATCTCAGGACAGCCGCCAATCTGCGGCCGCCCGGAGTCCACTGCGGAGCAGGGAGTGCTCGCTCTGTGCTCCGCAGTGGTATCTCTTCACTTGTATGTACTCCGGAGGAGTCACATATAGGTGAAGGGATCGCTGACAGTGCCCGGGCCACCGCAGTGTCCGGACACTGTTGCGCTCACTTGGCATTCAGTTATATGCGCTCCTTGAGGAGCCGCATATAGCTGAAGTGTCCCTGCCGGCACTCGGGTCATCGCAGCACCCGAGCGCCGACAGTGACTCGAGTATAAGCCGAGGTCACATTTTTCAGTACATTTTTTGTGCTGAAAAACTCGGCTTATACTCGAGTATATACGGTACCTTGATTTTAAAACCTCTCTGCAAAACATAATGCCCAGATGTGGTTTGAGTTTAGCCTTGGCTTAAATATATAAAGCACTGTCTATAATGTGCATGAATACTGAAATCACAAAAAACCTACATAGAGGGGTGCACAGGCGGCTCATCAGTATGTATTTGTACTACAGTAAGCTCTGTATTAGGCTATGTTCACACGGCTTATTTGGGCACGTATTTCAGCCTGTAATTCGCGGCGTACTGCGCGAATTACGGGCTGAAATACGGCCCAGTCATTACGGTAATCCACAGTTCTCATAGAGAACTATGGATTATGTCTCCTCTCCCTGCTTGGTGAATCCGCCGCGGGGGGAGATAAGTGACATGTCGTTTACTAGCGGCGTGTACGCGCCGCTAGTAATGATAGTCTATGGGCTGGCGAGGTGCCGCCCCCCGCTCCCGTCCCGCCCCTGTCCACGTGTTTTAATTGCGGGGCGTAATTATGCCCCACAATTAAGCCATGTGAACATAGCCTTATTCAACTCGGCTATTTAAGATATTATAGAACACAACAACCAAGCTGCCTAATGTATTTCACTGCTACATTGTTATTTGAACTTAAAGGAACTTTGAATAGCCTGCTGGCAACATGTTATAGAGAAGGAAGAGCTGAGCAGACTGATACATAGTTCTGTGGGAATAGATTAACGGTAGAAGAAGCTGTATTTTAGTCATTTAAATCCCTGCTTATTGCGGGTTACAGAGTTCAGTTGGCGGTGTGATCACTGATTAACAGACTTCCTTGTATGAGATAGCTGTCAATCAACAATAAGACTGCCTACTGGAAGTTTTGGATTACATATACTGCAAATGCCGTTATTTCTAGTTGTAGTTATTCTGGAAATCTAGTTTGTAGTAAACCTTTCAGGTGGTGTATGCTATCTTGTCTGAACAGCTCAGCTCTGTGATTTATAGGCTTATATGATTTAAACAGATATTCCCATTTTACTGATTTACCTTAAAACATGTAGGCAAAGGTAAAAAAAAAGCCAATTACCAAATACATTGCTCTCCTGAGTTAGAGCAGTTCTAACCCCCTGCTTGTTTAAAGAAGGTCTCCTAGATTACCTACCATATCTCTTTGCTCCAGCAACCTTGGCTGTGATGGTGAGTCACTCCCTGCTGTGTCTTATCAGCAGTACAGGAGCTTGTTCAGGTTTCTAACTGACAAATTTTAATCCTTTAGAACTATGTTGCGTGGTGTCCTGCTGTTAAAACCTGTTCAACTTCAATATCCCCCTAACAGGCTCAGCCAGGAATAGCAGAGCTAAAATGTCGGTCACTTCTGTAGAACCGCCCACAGCCTGAACAGGAAGTGGGAGAGTGGAGCTGGCTGTAAAGAGCAGGCTCTGTGAAACAGCCAGATAGGAAACCCACTTTAATGATGAAATTCTGAGTACAAAGCAGAGTAAATACTTACACGATTCATAAAGAGAAAGTCCTGCTTACCCCATCCACATAGAGTGATTGACAGTTTACTATATACACACACACAGATACAGGAAAAACTGTCAATCAAGGAGTTCTATCAGGATTTACCCTGCCTTTTACTCAGAAATCCTGCTCCAAATCATATAAACCTATACCTCTCAAAGCTCAGCATTTGTCATTCTTTTATATCCTGCTCTCAGAATGGGTAGCATAAACCCCTTGGAAAGTTTGTTTTAAAGGGACAGATTCATATATCCTGTCTCTTCCTGGTCAGTCTGTGCGTGATTCTATAGCAGTGATCAGCATATCAGCCTGCTATTCACATCTCTTCTTATAGCACTGACATGAGAGCATGAGATGTCATCTATAACTGCAGAGAGCTACAGAGCTCAAAGTAAACCAACATACATAGTAAGTATGACTTATGGTGATTTCACTCCCTGCTATCAGATAAAACAGAGCAGAGAGAGAAGGGGAGAGCAGGATGGTAACCTAGAGACACCTGTCTGTACTCAGAGCAGATAACATCTATCTTATCTTCTCAACAAAGCCAAACAAATAAAGCAGCACATTTGTAAAAACTTTTCAATTATCGGTCCCTGCATGTTTAAAGCTAATCTTTGTAGGTAGACAATCCCTTTAAGTGCAATGAAAAATGTGCCTCATTGTGGGTCATGTATTGATGTGCCCGAGAAAAGTAGTAATCGTAATATAATACACATGGAAGGGAGAGGCATGGACCACACACCCCCACACTATTCGCTTCTCAGTAATACTTTACAAAAATGAACATGAGGTTCTTTGATCCAAACATATTTGCCCACTTGCCACTTCACGGCGACCTCTATAAAGTGGGTTCCTACACTAAGTGGGGGCAGCACTGCATGGCGGCCACCGCCTCAAAAGCCACACAGATGAGAGGCACAGCCCAGTGGCTGAACCGCACCACTGCTGCCAGACCTAGCCCCCTTTTGGCTGCACCACCACACCAGCACAGCATCACAGTAGCAATGGCCGCCATAAAGCACCGCCAACAAAAAGGCACGGTTGACACCGCTTACCTCTGTGTGGTTTTTGCTGCGGTGGTGGCCGCCATGCAGTGTTACCCCCATTAGTGTAGGGACCCACTTTAAAGAGGTTGCTGTGAAGTGGCAAGTGGGCAAATACATTTTGATCAAAAAGTATACTAAGAACCTTCTGTTCTTTTTTGGAAAAATTTATGCTGAGAAGCAATAGATCAACGTATAGCAAGGATATGCGGTCCATGTTTCGCTTTTACATATGTTTTGTGATATAATACACCAATTAAGCTAATTCAACAATATTTCACAGAGCAAACCCCAAGCTTGAGAATATTTTGGTCAGTTTCTATACTGTGTTACTGCAAGAAAATGCAAGAAAAGTGTCATGTTAAGAAAGTTTGCTCTCATTTTAGAGCACAATCTAAACATGTAATTCACTGGCTTAAGATCTCATATTCTTCCAAATAAAAAGTGTTATTTTTTTTAAACTGATGAACATTTTATGCTATGCTCTAATTTCTGAGAACAGAAATATTGATATATTATGTATGTCCAAACATGTCTACAACATGATTTCGCAGTCTTCCACATCATGGCTACTGTACATATTTTATTTAGAAATATGCTATCGACAGGAACCTATCAATACTTATGTGTATAGTGTCATGTGCCTGTCGATATTACCGTAATTATGATTAAAGCAATTGTGCAGGTTTTAACTAGATCAAATACCTTTTCCAATAGCGCTACTATCAGTTGAAGCATTATTATTGAACTGTGCTGTAACTAGATGCATTGCAGAAAGACACACATGTCAATTTAACTTATCTGAAAGAAAAAAAATATCAACATTTAAATTAAGATCCCTGTAAACCGCATCAATAGAAATTCATGGAGCACAGTTAATACCAAAGGTTTTGCTTCAATAATGAAACAATTTTTATGTCAGCAAAAATAAATTAAAATTGTAAAAAATAATGGAAGTGTGATAAAAATGAAAGTAATTAGCCATATAAAAGTTTCGGATAACAAGCAGAACTTCAGAGACAGTTAGTAAAAAATATTGATTAAAATTATGGAATTGAAGATGTACATAGAGTTTAATGGCAATCTAGGAAATTAAGCCATAAAGCTTTGGAATATGAAATCTGATGTTTTTATTTTGCTCTACATGGTCAGAGCAGATTTGTTGGTGACCATGAATATAACAAGATAAATATTAAAAATATCTTGAGTATGATGTTCAGAATAATAGCTGTAAGATGGCCAATTATTAATTTGTCTCCTAGCGAACTGAAGGGAAGTGTCTTCTGGCACCTATAGTACTAACAATAACTCAGAAACAGTGTCTAGTTGGGTGTGCAAAGAACTGGCAGATTATTTTACATTCCATAAATTGTGTATGCGCCTCAATAATATACATTGGACAGATGCATTCAAATATATATCTCCTTCTTGTATTTTTGACAACTCCGTACTGATGTCATAAATTTTCTGTACTTGACAGATATAATGCACTCACGGTTTTGAGGTCATCAATGGGCCATCAGGTCATCACTACAGTATCTGTGGTTAATTTATTATTATTATCACCACACATTTGTAGTTATCTCTAAGTCCCCTGATGAACCAGTTGGGGAACGCGTCGGGACATTCTGAACTATTTGCCACCGATTGTGGTATTTTCATGATATACTTGGGAAAGCCACCGAGAGGCGGGGTCGTCCATATAGTGGCGGGTACCCTTTATTGGATAGGATTGTAAGTAGGTTTTGTCTTTGTATCCATTCAGGTTTGTTCTACTTATAATCCGAACCATGAGTGCATTATATCTGTTAAGTACAGAAAATGTATGACATCAGTACGGGGTTGTCAAAAATACAAGAAGGAGATATATATTTGAATGCATCTGTCCAATGTATGTGTGGACTATTTTTTGCTAACCCCAGATTAACATTTATTATTATGAATATGTGGTGATTTAATATATTGTTATTTTTGTCACAGATATTGTGAGGTAATTTTTAATGTACAGTGCCTTGCGAAAGTATTCGGCCCCCTTGAACTTTTCAACCTTTTTCTACATTTCAGGCTTCAAACATAAAGAAATATATATTTTTTTTTGTGAAGAATCAACAAGTGGGACACAAATGTGAAGTGGAACGAAATGTTATCGATATTTTAAAATTTTGTAAAAAAAAAACAACTGAAAAGTGGGGCGTACAAACTTATTCGGCCCCCTTAAGTTAATACTTTGCAGCGCCACCTTTTGCTGCGATTACAGCTGCTTGGGGTTTGTCACTATCAGTTTTGCACATCGAGAGACTGAAATACTTGCCCATTCTTCCTTGGAAAACAGCTGGAGCTCAGTGAGGTTGAATGGAGAGCGTTTGTGAACAGCAGTTTTCAGCTCTTTCCACAGATTCTCGATTGGATTCAGGTCTGGACTGTGACTTGGCCATTCTAACACCTGGAGACGTTTATTTGTGAACCTTCCATTGTAGATTTTGCTTTATATTTGTTATCATTGTATTGTTGTAAGATAAATCTCCGTCCCAGTCTCAGGTATTCTTACAGAATTGTCCTGTATTTGACTCCATCCATCTTCCAATCAATTTTATCCATCTTCCATGTCCATTATGAAGAAAAGCAGGTCCAAACCATGATGCTGCCACCACCATGTGTGACAGTGGGGATGGTGTGTTCAGGGTGATGAGCTGTGTTGCCTTTACGCCAAACATATCGTTTTGCATTGTGGCCAAAAAGTTGGATTTTGATTTCATCTGACCAGAGCCCCTTCTTCCACATGTTTGGTGTCTCCCAGGTGGCTAGTGGCAGACTTTAAATGAGAATTTTTATGAATGTCTTTGAGAAATGGCTTCTTCTTGCCACTCTTCCATAAAGGCCAGATTTGTGCAGTGTACGACTGATTGTCGTCCTATGGACAGTCTCTCCAACCTCAGCTGTAGATCTCTGCAGTTCATCCAGAGTGATCATGGGCCTCTTGGCTGCATCTCTGATCAGTCTTCTCCGTGTTTGAGATGGAAGTTTAGAGGGACGGCCGGGTCTTGCTAGATTTGCAGTGGTTTGATACTCCTTTCATTTCAATATGATCGCTTGCACAGTGCTCCTTGGGATGTTTAAAGTTTGGGAAATCTTTTTGCATCCAAATCTGGCTTTAATCTTCTCCACAACAGTATCATGTTGTAACATGTTCCAGAGAACTGGTGCAATACGTGCAAAATCTTGGAGACGGGCATGGGAGGTTCGGATGAGTGAGGTGTGTAATCTTAGATCAGTAGCAGAGCGGATAGAGCGGGTAGGGTGGTAGACAGAGATGAGGGAGGAGATGTATGGGGGTGCAGAACTGTGGAGAGCCTTATGTGTGAGAGTGATGAGTTTATGTTGTATTCTGTACTGAATAGGCAGCCAGTGCAGAGACTGACACAGGGTAGAGGCATCAGTATAGCGGCTGGAAAGAAAGACAAGCCTGGCTGCTGCATTCAGGACCAATTGGAGAGGGGAGAGTTTACAGAGAGGAAGACCAACAAGTAGGGAGTTACAGTAGTCAAGACGAGAATGAATAAGAGCAACAATGAGAGTTTGAGTTGTTTCCACAGTGAGAAACAGACGGATTCTGGAGATGTTCTTGAGGCGCTTGTGACAGGAGTGGGCAAGGGATTGGATATATGGGGTGAAGGACAGATCAGAATCTAATATAACCCCCAGACATCGGGCCTGCTGCCTAGGAGTTATAGTGATGCCACACACTGAGAGAGAAATAGCAGGGTGGGGTTGGTTAGTAGATGGTGGGATGACTAGAAGTTCCGTTTTAGTGAGATTTAGTTTAAGATAGAGAGAGGACATGATGTCAGAGACAGTGGACAGGCAGTCACTGGTGTTTTGTAGCAGAGCAGGAGTGATGTCTCGGGAGGAGGTGTATAATTGGGTGTCATCAGCATAGAGATGGTACTGGAAGCCAAATCTGCATCTTCATATGTAGCCAAAATGGTGACTTCTGTTAGTGCAGTCTATATGTTCTTTATTTTTGTTGTTTTTGTAAAATATTTATACAAAATCAAATAGAAGCATGTTGAAACATTCCAACAGCAATTCCTAATGAAATATGTTTTTGTACTGTAGGATCTCAAGAAATTGGGGTAAAGCTAACTATCAAGGTAACAACTTTTTGGTTAAAAAGAATAAATGAGTAAATATTTTTGGCAAATACTTCAAATTAACTAAAGACCCATTCACACAATTATTGTTAGGCATTAGTTGCTTGTTAATGATCTGAACAGTAACTGCCAAGTGAAATGGAAACTATTACCATTTATTGATGTGCCGACTTAAAGGGAACCTGTCATGTAGATTTTGCACCCCTTGCTGAGGACAGCACAAACTAGTGACAGACATGCTGTTCTCAGCGCTGTGTCCCTTTTTCTGTAAGATGCTGTAGTTTTAGAGCATTTAATGCTCAAATCTTATTCATGAGCAGGCGTTAGTCCTGCCCACCAAAGGCTAGCCCCACCCACTGACAGTTATTCACATGTTTATACCTTTTCAAAGTAATAGGTTTATCAGTTGGGAAGTGGGCGGGGCTAGCCTCAGATGGGCAGGGAATGAAAAAAATGACTCTTTAAATTACTCTTCTGGCTGAAAACTGCATATTTGAGCACTAAATACTCAAAAACTCCAGCATCTTACAGAATAAGGGACACAGCGCTGGAAACAGCATGTCTGACGCTAGCTTGTTCTGTCCTCAGCAAGGGGGGCATAAACTATGTGACAGGTTCACTTTAAAATCCAGTGACATTGTAGTGGCAAGTGGCAGCATCTGAAATTGTATAAGTATAAACAAATTACTAAGCAATGACAACACTTGTCACCTGGTCTTCGAGATGATTGCTTGGAAACCCAGAACTATTTTTTAAACCATCAATTGTTCAGTGGTTATATGAAAAATTGTTCCATATACTCAGGCCGTAAGGTCAATCATAAAATATTTGACTGAAAAGAGGGGTATCAATTACCTGTTGAAAATCCACAAAAGTCTGGTATCATAAATATTAATAGTCTCTGTGTAGATTAGTACTTTGTGGATTGAACTCTTTCAATCATCCCCTTAAGCTGTATTTTCCACCTTAACTGGTCAAGTAGGAATCGCTTTTCCAATGATAATAATTCTTGACTTCATCTGATAACCCATCTCACATGAAACACCATCTATAATTTCACTAGAAATTCTTTCAGACACTATGAAGGAAACCATTAAATATTTGTATGGCCCTTGGTAAAAAAAACAAGAAAACCTGCATGATTTGCCTATTTGTTTAAGTCACTCATTATCCTGGCAGGTAGCTTCAGCAGGCCACCTTTTTTGTCCCTGGGATCCTATTTCAAGAGCAAAAGAGAGAGTTTTCTCAGCAGGGTAGTCTGTGTTATGGAGCCGTTTTATAGCGGTGATCGCTAGTTTGGAGAAAGAGATCTTGTTAGGTTAGCATAACATACCCACTGTGTTAAGAAATGAAAAACAATCAGCAAAGACTTTTTTCCCAGGAAGACAATTAGAAAATATGAGCTTTAACCACTCTCTTTTCCATGTGTAAGTCCTTGCAGAATGCAAGGTCACCATCTATGGTTTCTGTATTATGATTGAATACAGTTAGGTCAATGGTTTTATGAATGGCATTGAAAGCATAGTGAAAACATAAAAGAATAGGAATCTAATAATACCAACATAAAGTCATATTTATAACAGAAAAACTGCTATAAATGGTGGGAAATAACCATTGTGAAGGTGGTGAATAATTAAATGTAGCATTAAAATAAGATGAATTCCAATAATAAAAAGAACGCAAGAACAATTACATTAGAAGATCCTTTCTGTAGCATTAGGGCCAGAACGGATGGCGTATAACACCAGATGACACGGTTTCATTTAATAAATTCGTACTCCGCCCAACCTACTGTAAGCTACAAACGCCTGTCACTTCTCAGATTTAACTGTATTTAATTATCACTTACAACTCCCTCTTCTGATCACAGCTTGCAATTAATACTCTCCTCAGATTGCTCATTACTGCTCCCCAAGTGCACCATCATACTGTTTCATTTATTAAACATCTGCTTTGTGTTTTCCGAGGCAAGTCCTTGTACAATTCAAGTGCTTCCCCAATGTTTTATTAATTCTACTATCTTGTCATTGCAGGAAATTAGACTTTATAAAGAAACCATAAACTCGGTTTATTGCAAAAGACTCACTGATTCATTATGAGCAATAATATTATGATGCAGCAGCCGCCGCCATGTGGTGTTTGTATTAAGTATTTATAGTTGCGGGTTGTTATTATGACATTTGTGGGAGATGTTTTAGCGAGAGGTTTGCCAAGCAGTGATATATTTGAAAACTTTGACTTTATTCAATAAAATTTTCTTTCTTTTCAGTCTTTCTGTTGTCCTGCGTTTGTTCTGGATTTACCAATCCAGAAATGAAGGTCTGTGAACGTGTCACTGTTTCTTTTAGTCGAGTGCTAAAAACTCACTGATTCAAGATCAGCAATAACATTATGATGCAGCAGCTCAATATATTGTGGACAGATCAGTGTCATCATAGAAAATCGATCATCAGAGACTGCGCCAGTGACTCCAAGATGTGTACAAAGAAGGTGGAAGTATGAAATCCAGGTTGAATAATAAATCTTAACATAGATTATAAAAGCCCATGAACGTGAGAGCAATCACCAAGCTTGCTGACAGAAACATCCCTGATTGTTTGGAAAGGTTCACATCATGTCATTAGGGTTAAGTAGCTCAACTTAGCCCAATAGTGTGTAGTAGACCATGCTATCCCATGCTGTGGAGTCCAGTTAAATATATACATTCCTTACTGTGGGACCTAAAGGGTGACGGATGACACATTCTGGCATCAATCACAGGGATCAATAAATGGACACCTTGGCGGCATTCATCTGGTGGGAACCATTACATGGCCATTTATTGTCAAAATAAAGACATATATGGCACAGTATACTTCTTTTTGAAATGAGGCCCTATTGGTGATGTTTGCCACAATAAACATCCATCATAGACACATTGAGCATATTCACTGGGAGCGCTCCCCATTTACACACTAAACACAATTCAGAAATGGGATGTGAAGGAGATTGTTAAGGAATTACATCAAATATCTGTACAGTGCAGAGTATAAAAAGGACACTTCTCAGAATGCATATGTTCAGACCAAACACTGTGGGCGGCATGTATGAAATTTGGCATTTAAATGCCAATTTTCATGCGTATAATATTAGGGTACAATGCACCTGATTTATGAACCCGCTCTACAGTGGGTCATAAATCAGGCACATTCTAGCGCTAGGACGACATATCTGGCACAGGTATACCACTTTCAAAGTGGTATACCTATTCCAGCAGCCCTGTTCATACACGTCGACTTGTGTTCCTGATAAAAGGAATACAGGGCCTGGCTGCAAAACAGGATCAGTACAAGATAAGTAATGTATTTACAAGTAAATAACTAATCTGTTTTATGTAGATTGCTTCTGTATCTGAGCTGTAAAATAGTGTAGATTCATTTACCAGGATATGTTAGTAATGTACAGTACTGTGCAAACATTTTTGGCAAGGGTGAAAAATATTCTGCAGATTAATTAGGCTTTTATTAGTATTAATAGTTTATTTTTATACATGAACAAAATGCTCAACGAATGAACAGAAGATCAATCTAAATCAATAATTGTTGTGAGCACCAGTTGCCTTGAAAAATGCTTCCATTCTTCTACAGTAGATATACGTGTACAAAGATTTTAAAGAAACCAAGTAGGAAGGTTGTCCCAAATATTTTGGAGAGTTAATCACAGATCTTCTGTGAATGTAGGCTTGCTAAAATCCTTAAGTCAGGTATGTGTGAGGGCCATACCATCACTTCCAGGACTCCAAAGGAAAATGGTGGTCACACCAAATATTGATTTGATTTTAATTTCTCTTTTTTTCACAATAAGGGCATTGTAGAAGCTGGGGGGTGACCAAAATACACAAAATATACCTAAATAAAACATATCAGGGGTGCGATCAGGGCAGTATTGGCAGTACTACTGTATGTGGCCCTGATCATTTTTTTTTTTAAAAAAGGAACCTCTTGGTATACTGCCAGATAGGAATCTGTAATGAATAGGGGGCCAGATGCTTCAGCTGTATGGGGCCCTGAAATTACTTATGGTAGCCATGAGGCATATGCAAACTGTCACCATTTGTTTTTTCTTTGTTTCTTATTGTATTTCGGCACTTCACAGTTCTCTATTCTTAATTTCTTCTACTTCTATTTCTAATACAAATGTGTTCTGTGGAAAGTCATATGTAGAAATAAATACAACGTAAGATGGAAAGCATTATTATACATAGCCTATAGATATGCAGCCTATAACCTAGGTATATATGAGATTTAGTGTCAACACAATATCTACAAATACTGCACACATAGCTATTCTGGCAAATGTGTCATGTTGTTGAATGATACCTCAATTACAATCTTGTAAGTGTTCCTTGGAGAACATAGAATATTTTGTTTGTTTGCTTGCATTAAAAAAAAAAAATCAAAGCAAGAAAAAAAAAATCCAGAGCAATGGGCTATAATAATGGCCCAATCCGCAGCTTCCGAGCACTTGTCAATCACCATCTGATATAAGCATGCAAATTATGGACTTGTCCTGCTTTCCTCTCTTGCCCTAAGTTTAATGATCTGGTGCTCGGTGTACAGCCTGTCAGCTCCTTTGGGAAATACTTAAGTGCAGAGGTAGGAAAGATGAGGCCATTCATTCCCTATCTCACCCCTAATTCAAAGTACTTGAATGTACATATTCCATAAATCAAGTTGACTTGGGATTAGATTTTAAAGCCCTAAACAATTTTACAAAAATTGCCTGGAGCATTCTCAGTTGGATGATGAAACGCTCTGCATGGTGCAGGCATGACAGTGGTTTTCAGTAATTTTTTGAATGTTATTGTTTGTATAGAAAAAAGGCACAGATCTGCTAAAATCTATGATCAGAATGGATATCTAGTTGCAGACCGCATGAAGCTCACATGGCAATGATTATACAAGTTATTGAAAGAAACTGAGAAATCTTCATGTGCATCTGAGGATGGTATATGTTCTTTATTAGGCTATGTCTACACAGCACTGGATTTTGGTTGGTTTTTCAGCAGATTAGATATTTTGAATCTGCTGAAAATCTGACCGTACCCAGCGCTGTGTAGCCTTTAATAGAAAATCCATGCTGTAGTCTAAACAAAATGGATTTTTTACTGAGGGTTTCCAAAACCTAAAACCGGCTTGCGTAATATAGAACATGTTGTATATTCCGCCAGACCGCCGTCAGATTCCCATGCAGCCCATGTACTGGGCCTACAGGAATCCAAATTCCGACCTTTTTTTTGCGCAAAAAACGCACAAAAAACTGCAGTACTATACGATCCAGTGATATCAAAATGTCGTAGGATTTTATGCGTCATTTTCAAATTGCTGTGTAGACCTAGCCTTAATGTATTTCTTAATATTCCTAAACTGACAACCAAGATATGCCCAATAAACTATGATAATATCACACACTTGCAAGTCTTTAAGGGGTGCTCCTGACTTTGACAAAAACAAACAGCTTAGGTTTAGAATGTCAGTACCCCAAAATTTATCTCTAACCCCATTGATAACCATAACATCAGCTGTTTGATGTGTTTTAGGGGGTTAACTTGTTAGTTCTATCATTTCAGATTATCATGAAATAACCAAAAGTGATGTTGGATGCGATATTGGACGTCACTTCCATTTACAATAATATTTGGCGTATAGAAAAGTAACTGAAGAAAGTATGTCAGAAGTTAGGATGCAATAGGAGTGTCACATAACTGCATTGTTCATCGAGCCTCCTTAAAAATAAAGCAAGCAACCCTAGCCGTAAGTTAGGAGTAACTGTTGATTGTTGGGCAGATTATTTTGAGGTGAAGGGGACAGGATTAAACAAATGACTAGAATAGAGAAAGCAGACAGGTCAGAATCAAACATTACCCAGAGTGCCCATATTGCCCAGCAGTAGCAGACAGTAAAAAAAATCTGACAACTGTCAATTTTAGAAAAATCTGTTTCTGTGAAGGGCAAAGGAAAAATAACATCTTTAGGAAGAAGTAAAGATACCAAAATAATAGTAGGGGTCATAAGGAAAATTATTAATAAATGCTGGTGAAAAGGAACAAATAACATGTAAAGGAGTATGAGCAAGAGCACAGATAGGAAGAATGGAAACAAAGGAACGTGGAGACTTCCTTCTTGGTTTCAGCGTCAAACACACAGAGCAAGCACCAGGGCAGGGGCACATTTCGAAGGGACTGAGAGAGAAGTTCATAAATAATGTTGTCAAAAGCAGTTGTCAATTGTTTGAGTATGAGTAAGTAACTGATATATACTTGTTTGGCTTTATGAATTAAAGAGGAACATACTTTTCTACACAAATGTTCAATATGCCTAGGCTTCTATTGCACAAAATTGTTCCACCCACTCACTCCACCCCTGAAGTACAGGAATTAGGGGATAATACTCTATCTAATTCACTTATGAGTGTAGTTACATAATGTTTTGCAATTAGGATTGGAAAAAAGATGGATGAGAGTGCACATAATAGAGTGTTAGTATGTCTCCGAGTAGCGTTGCTTGAATAAGTCCCAGCTCAGTTCGATACTGATTTGATCAAAGTTGTGAAAAAATCTGAGTCTGGGATGTTCTGAACCCGAATTGTTTTATTTGAACCCTAACTGTATTCCTAAGTTTAGGGTTTTTATGTGATTTTAGGAGTTATCTTATCGTTCTGTGGCACTTCCGTTCCAAAGGCACTTCTGGTTTCCATAACATTATGTTACATCAACCTAAGTGGTGTTAGAACAGAAGTGCCTCATATGGTTTAATGTCAATTCCTTTTTGTCGAAATTTAATTTAATTTTTGATAACTTTTACTGCCAATCATATTGAAGCAGAACACTTGCTTAGTCATTAGGGAAAATAGATGGAACATAAAATAAATCTTACATTAATATGGGTTTTTTAAAGGGTTTTTTTTTGTCGAAATTTTAATTACCCTTTTTAGACATCGTCATGTTTAAAAGGGGGGTTTGAGCGTTTTTTATAAACAAAGTTAAAATTTCGGCAATTTTTTTAGGTGTTTTCAAAATTTTTCCCAATAAAGCGAAAATTTAAAGGGTTTAAAAATTTTCTAAACATCTCTTTTAAAAGATCGGGGCCCCTTTTTTTTGGCGTTTCCCTGAAATTTTTTGGCGGCCAGCAAATCAGTTTTACAGAATAGAGCGGGGGTGAGATGTTTGGGCAAACCGTAAATAAACGGGGGATGTGTAAGGGTTTTTCGATTGGCGGGAAAAAATAAACATGCCCCCCCCGTTTTAAAATGAACACCCGTTTCCTTTTTTCCACCTAAGTGCCCCCAACGTCTCATAGGGAAAAGGATTTGCGCTCTGCCTGTGGCCAAACAGTTTCAGCGAAATTAGTCTATTTCGCACAGAAAAACCCCTTACAATTAGCTTTTATCCCTTCCAATTTATTTTAGATTAAGATTTGAAAGTTTTTTATGTATTTTACTAGAAAAATTTTAAAAAAGCACATTTTACTGCTGTAAATTCACGGCGGGGGGAGCGGGGGGGGGGGGCCCGGGGGGTGAACCCCAGACAAGCTCTACCCTAAAAAAAACCCATTTGGATAAAGTTCACCAAATTTTATTGAAAGACATTGAAAGGGGAAAATATCTTTATTTTTTCCCCCAGTTTGCTATTGAAATATTTCCTGGGTATTTGGGGAGCCTGAACTTATATTGGGTATACATCCCTTCTAAAACTGCAGGTCCCCTTTGTTAGCTTGGGAAAACTCCACTTTTTTTTATCGGGATACCCTTTCAGAAAAGGTTTTTTATTTTCAATTTTACCCATTACACCTGTGGGCTTTGATATTTTCCAACCCTTGGGAAATTAAATTAAAAAAAACAGCAATCTTTTAGTCAGCCCCAGGTTTTTGTTGCCAAAAAAAACCGTTTAACGTACGAAAACATCACAGTTTTCGTTTTTTTTTGACTTTTGCGCAAACCCAGCATTGTTCAATTTACGCAAACATCCCCGTAAATTTTTAAAACCCGCAATTCTATATTTACCACAGGTAAAATTTAAAGGTGCAAAAAATACAGTTTATTTTTACCAAAACATAACGTTACGTTTTTTTTTGTTTTTTGCCACCCGCATTTTTCTTGACCAGCATTACGTAAATTTTTAAAAACAAAATTTTATATTCACCACGGGTGAATTAAAAGGTGCAAAAAATACCGTTTATTATACCAAAAACTAACATTACGTTTTTTTTGACTTTTGCACCCCCACATTTTCATTGACCAGCATCCACAAAAATTTAAAACGGCAATTCATATTCCCACAGGTGAATTGAAAGGTGAAAAAAATACGTGTTCATACGAAAACAAATGGACACATATTGCAAAATGACTTGTTTTTTCAAGATCTTTAACATAGCTATCATCCCTGTATTGAAAAACCCCTTTAAAACAATGAAAAAAGAAAACAAAAAACATTGGGGGGATTCCCCTCCCATTTTTAAAAAAGTTTTTTCTAAATTAAACTACAAAAAACTTGCATGTACAAAAAAGCTGGTATTGTAATGGGAGGTACAGAAAACTGACCAATTAGGTTATAAAGAGGACATGGGGATTTGGACAACAACAGAGAACAAAATACAGAGACAATTTTCCTCCAGCACGTTGATAAAAAATGAAAAAAGAATGCCAAGAAAAGGGGACCTGGTGTAACAGGAGCGTTAACCACCTATTTCCAAGTAAGCTCAATTGTCCGCACTCATTACGGGGGGCAAGCGCTACCCAGGGCTTTCTGTGTAAATGAGGAAGGCGGAGTTCTCACATTCCGCTTTCCCCACTCTGCTTCAGCACGACATTTTTGTTCCGCGTCATAGGGCATTTTAACCTGCTGTTTTTAAAAGAGACGGAAACCCCGCCGGGGTCTCACCGCACCCACTTAAACCCGGCCCTTGGTTCATCCTGTGGACAGGGCGTTTCTATCAATGTCCAGTTCAACTAAAAATGGGGGGTTGAAAGACTCCTTTTTCCGGCACTTTGTAATCTGGGGTCAACAGGTTTAATGGTCTACTGTGGCCCGACAGGGACAGTATTGTCCATTTTAACTAAAATGGTGGGTTTAAAGGGCTTCCTTTTCTGGCACTTTTTAAAAATGTGGGGCAACAGTTTATGGTTTTATCTGGGTACAGGGGCAGATATAGTTATGTCCAGTTCAATAAAAAATGGTGGGTTTAAAGCCCCCTTTTTTTCGGCACTTTTTTTAAAACTGGGGGGGCATGCGGTTTTGGGGTCTGCTGCGTTCCAGGACAGGATTTTCAATTTTCCAGTTCAAGTAACATGATGGTTTCAAATCATACGCCTTCTGGCCCTTTTTAATTTGTGGGTGATGCAGGGTTTTAAGGGTCATGCGTGGTAAAAAGACAGGGATAGGAATGGCTGTGACTTTTTTTTTGGGGGGGACTTTTTTAAAAACCAAAATGTGTTCCCAAATGTAGCCGTATCCTTTGACTGTTGTGGATGTTAAATTTTTAGCTTCTCCGCCTTTTTTGGGGTGTAATAAGAAGGGGTTTGTTGCTCTCCCGACTTTAATGGTAATGCTTTATATCGATGCCAAAAACCCAAAAAAAACCCTTTTCATAGCGGCCGACATCAACTTCGCTCGATCCGATACCACGCAATCGCTCAAACACTGTCATGATGCATCTGCAGTTTAAAAACTTGGACCCCCAGAAACGCTTGTGATGGCACTCCCTGCCCTGGCAAGTACTCACCTCTGCCTACTCCTGCTCTTCTCTCCTCCTCTGCTCTGTACCGGTGTGCGTGTAAAACCCCTTTCCCCAGGGCATGCAAAACCCCTTCTTTTTCGATTTTTAAAAGGGCCGGCTTCACTGACCACCAATCATCTGTCACATCCTGCTTTATTAGGACACCACCCCCTGCAACCTGTGACAGTTTGTTGGTGTTTCTGCTGTGAATTAGTGCTTCATTTCCTGTCTCCTGTGCTTCCTGATTTGACCCTCTGCCAGACTTCTGACTAGGCTTTCCCTGCTGCTTGCCCTGACATCCTTGTCTGTGGCCTGAGATTCCTCCAATGGACATGAATGCAGATTTTCTACTTTTACTCAGGAGAGATTTTCTGAGAGTTCATAAGGTATGTTAACAATGCAGTGGTCCAGATGATGCCCCATATACACAAAGATTTGACTTAGGGTGATGTATGTTTGAATAAGAGCCATAAACCATTTCAAGTGACAAGATACAGTATGTGCTCCAAAATGGTTGCACAATTCACTTTAAGTCATACTCTCATCATTCTGAAGTAAAATAAAGGTTCTCCAACTTTATCCAGGCACTGGACGTCATTTCTACCCCTTATGCTGACTCAGGAAGATGAGTGTTTTGTACAACACAAGATGACAATAAATTAGTCTTGTCTATAGAAGGCAAAGAGTTTATTAAAATAATGGACTGTGGATTCTTCAAAGATGAATCTAACCATTGTGTTGCACCCTTACTCTTTTGCACTGTAAGATCCAGGCTTTCAAACAACCAAGAACAGGCATTATCCAGATTCATTTCTTTACAACGTACATTGAGAAACAAGTCTGAACTGACTTTGTAGCCTTCATGGATAGAATATCCCACAATGACCATGCAGATTGTTCCAGCTTCTGTTAGTGCCTTTGCAAATTCTTCTTGGTCGACAGGTCCAAAGTTCCTGCTGAATGAGAGAAGGGAAACTACTTTTTAAGATGGCTTCAGCCTCCAAGATCCTGACAATGATCCAGAGATTCGTCCTGAAGTAAATACCCTTGGCACCAAGTTCAAAGAGAGGTCTGATTTGGACTGTCATCACTTTGAACACTTCTTCAAATGGCTAAAGCTTGTACACACCATCACAAGGGCCAAGTCAGAGAAGTCGCAAAGAAATCCTCTCATTTCTCCTGTCCCTCACCATGTTACTACCTTGCTAATAGGACACCAAAGCACCAAAACAGACATTTCACCAAGGGTGCTTGTCCGTTTCTAAGAGTGTCTTGAGCTACTTCTTAAGGAGTAATTATTGGCTGTCATGCCAGAAAGAGCCACAAAGAACGTCCTATTGACTTAATCCTCTAACAGCTCGACTATCTCAAGAACAGTTGCCTGCACTGTAGACTAGGTATATTGGCCATTGGACTTATCATGTCGATCCATTCCATGTTATTATTGTGTTTTGTGTTATTTTCATTTTGTCTTGCAGGATCCAGAATCTTTATTGGAACGCCAGATCAACATAACTCCATAATGTTAGTGGAAAATAGTGAAATCCTTTGGATTTAAGATGAGGGGTGTGCTGTCCCAGTGAATCATTTATTATATTATATTATATGTTATGTTTGATGTGTTTGCTGACACCCTGTGGCCACTGTTTGTAAATCGTTATGTTGGATAATGATGATGCAATTCCCATATGCCTTTGCCTTATGTCACTCCTCCTGTTCTGTGAGGTCAAATCCTGTCACATTCATGCTGTATCGCCATCTTGTCCAGACATGTTTCACAGAGCTGGTTGCAACCTCACGCCCCAATATTGGGCTGGAAAATGGACAAGGTCCCTTGCTGGGGTCAGGAATGTCACCTTTGGTGCCTCAAGCCATCCTGTTCCCTGCAACCCCCTTCTCCATCTACGATCCCGACTCTGTTTCCAGGTCTTCTTACTCCATATCAAGAATTTGTGGATGCCTTCTGTGAGAAGCAAGCAGAGACCCTTCCACCACATCAGTCCTTTTACTGCCCTATTGTCCCTTTGCATGGAACTACGCATCCTCATATAAAAGTATATGCTCTGTCTGTACCCGAAACCCAGGCCATGTCATCCTACGCCAAAGAAGAACTGCAAAAAGGCTTAATTCGCAAGTTGTCATCTCTTGCCAGTGCTGGTCAACACTCTGGGCCTTCTCCACCCTGGTCACCCTCTTGGGTTCTTCCAGCTTTGGACTCCCAAGTCCAAAAAATTTCCTGTACCCATTAATAGGTCATTCCTGAAGTAAAGTGTTGGTAACCCAAAGATTATGTCAATGCCTCAGACCTCAGCAGGGGATTTTGTCTTCAACAGGCTGTCATGATGTGTGCCGCGGTCCCCGATCTGGACCACAGATGTGCTTGTCGGCGCTCCCCGCCCCGGTAACTACTCACCTCTCCCCGCTCCTGCTCCACTCTCCTCCTCTGCTCTGGCTCTTTAAGATTTTAAGGGCCAGCTCTTTAATGCTTACCAATTGTCAGCCACATCCTGCTTTATTATGACAACTCTCCCAGCCACCTGTGACAGTTTGTTGGTGTTTCTTCCATGAGTTAGTGCTTTGATGCCTGTCTGTTGTGTTTCCTGGTTTGACCATATGCTACAGACTTCTGACTACACTTTGCCTGCCACTTTGCCTGTGACATAGTTATGGGTCTGCCTTCTCCCTCTACCTCGTTTGGCTCTTTGGCTATCATCGTTAGCAACCAAGTCAGGGGTAGAGACATAGAAGTTCCCTGCAGCCTAGTCCATCCTGCCTAGTGGTGGGCTCTAGTAAACAATGGTGGGCTCCTTAGACTCCACACTATGTTGTGGTCAGTATCGTCTCATGGATCCACCTCCTGCACTTGTGAAAGAAATTATAGCCTTGCAACTTTATAGGATGACATCCCTGGTTCCGATTTATTGTGTCTGCAAAAATTGCCTGATACTTGATTATTAGACTGGCTACATAGCTGGACCCTTGATGTTATACAATGGAAAAAAATGTTTTAAAATAATATCCGAAAGTTATGCAGTTTTGTGATGTACTTCTACATCAGCTTTTTTGATGACAGAAATCTGTATAGCTTTGTGTGTTTCAACACACAGGAAATACTGCTATGTCAACCCAGTTTGTATTTTTGTTGTGGGGGGGTGGGGGGGGGGGTGGGGTTGGGGGGTGGGGGGGGGGGGGTGGGGGGGTGCGAGGTTGGGGGGGCGGGGTATCATGGGAACGATGGGGGGGGGGGGGGTGGGGGGGGTAAAGTCGAACCTTTTCGGTGTTGCAACTATTTTTTTCAGGACAGCCTTTAAGCCACACCCTTTGGTCCTGCCTCTCAAAGCTTTTAACATGAAGTAGGAAATAAAGTGTGTTTACTGAAAAGAGGGTTTGGACTGAGAAAGATAGACAAAGCACAGCAAAGGATCCTGGGAATTCTATTTTTGCAGGGAAAGGGAAACAGGTTTCATATAGGAAATGCTGCTGCTCAGCTGTAGAGAGAGAGACTTCCAAATTAGGATAATAAGCATCACAGGGAGATGAATCAAGACTAGGCAAGATATTTGACTTTTTCACACAAAATGACATAGTTTTACATCATACTGCTGTTAAGAGTGGAGTGTAAGAGTAAGAGTGCAAGGAAAGGGGCTCAGAGCGTCTAAACTGCCAAGAAAGCTCTCAAATCCTTAACGAGGCGAAACAACGAAAGCTTTTCACTCACGGTACACGAAACCTGGATAACCACACCCATACTGGGTTAGATTGCTACCTAACTAATAGTATTATACCCCGAGCTTAATCTACAGAACCTGAGTCCAAGAGTTTGAGTCCTAAAAACAAATCTCCAGCCATAACCCCTCCTGGTAAGTAACTCCTACTTAGTACCACTGATGGAATACGCCACACAACCTCATATCAACCGATCAACCCCCCACACTCTTTGCGATATATCTCGAAAGCGATACTTACCAATCTCAAACCCCACCAAATAATTTTTTAAACAAATAAAACGACCCCCCCCCCTCCCATCGTACCCACACCGCCCGACCCACCTCTTTTTCCCCTACGCCTCTCCCAATGCATCCAGATCCACCGCACTCGCACCACTCGGTCCAAGAGTCAGATTTACTTAAAACGACACAACGGCTACTCGCTATCTTCCCCATAATCCGGCCTCTCCTTTAGCAATCTCTGTCACACTACAAACACATCAACAAACTCACACTATGTATCATTCCTCCAACCTCCCTAACGACTCAAACATCCCCTCTGCCCTCTCAGTTGCCTTCTGAATAAACTATACCCATCCATAACCCAAAGCCCTCCCCCCAACTTACCCGACGCCACATTTTACCCCCACACACACAACCACCGCCCAGACTGAAACCCCCACTTTCACCAACAACTCTACAAAATACTCTCCTACCCGTACAAAATGTGACGCCCCACCCTTCTCCAGGCAATAGGTCTTTCGTATTATCACCTTCCAACAATACCAAAGACTGCCGATTTACCCTCGCCACCACCCGTTGCTCATCTGAGTACTCGCCCGTTTCACTCCAACGCCATCTACCCTAAGGGCAACCGCCTCTGAATTTCCTTAATCGCTCAATCCAAACTGAACCCTCAAAGGGTCGCAGTGAATGCGGTCCCCTTACTACGCAGAGGACCGGCTCTAATCCCCGTCATTATCACGCCACAGCGGACTACCCAATCTGCGGCCGCTCCTCAATCCGACTGCGTAATCCCACGGCCACAAGATGTACGGAATATACCCATGCAGTGTCCGCGACGGAAGACACTTTTCTAACCATCTTTAACGTCACAACAGCCGTCCCACCCAAATACCCGAACCGCTGCAGCACGCAACGGACGAATAAACATATAGCCCTCTCAGAAATTTCGGAGGTCCCCAAGTCATCAACCCGGCCGCGTGGCAACCAACACCTGCCCCTAGAGATCAGAGCGCGGACACGCCCCAACGCTCATACTAATGACAATTTACAAGGGGCGAATTGCAGTGAGCCGCGGTTAATTACGTAACACCCTGCGTAGCAAAATACGCCGGGCAGCTTGCCTCCCTAGATTATTCAAGTCAGCTCTGGACGACCCCCTTAATTACCTACGCCAACTTAACGGCACCCCCGGGTCGAGACAACTCAGTAATCCTTATGGTGTTTTACGCGGGTATCTTGGAGAAAAGCCTAAGCCTAAGTCACATTCCGTCTATCTTCCCTACTTTCGAACCAGAAAACCTCCTCCCCTATACTGCCCCAAATTACTCGTTTATTGTACAAACGAGTACCACCAGGAACGTACGTCGGATTATACGAACTGGGGTGCATTAGCCGCCTAGCCATGACCTTAGGTCTGCCCTGGTCCAAGTTTCAACCTACCAGAGCACAGGCACCATAAAACGGCACTAGGCCAACTCCTGACTATCGCGACACTGGGCCCCGCTGTCACTAAACAGACCCAGACTCAACCCTACGACGCTCGAATCGCTGCCTTCCTGAATCTAATCAATAACGATCTACTTAAACTACGACTACCCCATACAAGCGCCGACAGCTGAATACAGCACAGCACAGGCAAGCCAAACCCCATAACCCGCACGAAGTGGAACACGACCCTGGTAGAGCCTCCTCTATTCTCCAAATTCCAGCATGCAAGAACCAATCTCAACCACAGCCCGTCTAGTCCTGCTGTTCCTTGGCGGGCCTGGGCGTCTGGGTGAATGAATGGGAATAACTCGACGAAGACCCCGCCCAGTTTTACTTCAAACTAAATATCCGAACCCAACAAGCGTGGGGCGGAAACTGATGCTTCCACCAATGCAGTCACCCGATGCGATGTGTACCAACGGTCATATACTATTACCACACAAATCCACGGGTACCCGTTTAAGTAGGATTCCAGTGCCAACTTTAGAGGAACACGACCCGTCCAAAGAGCCTTGTCTTTGGCTCAAGCTAGTCATGCACCTAGTATAACCCATCACCAGGATGTGTCTGGCCAAAAACTCGAGGTACCACAACGACGGATTCAAGCCAAAATAACCGAAATCAGGTCAATGCCCGCAAACAGCTCAGAGACGTCAAATCACGTCCAGGAACATGCAACCACTGCATGAGTGAACTGCAAGCGTTTCCATCATAACCAGCCCACTCATAGGGAATTCTACTGTAACTCAATGACAGGCATCAGTCGTAGGCTATCTGCGGTTTTGTATGTCCAATTAGACAGTCACGCCACCAATGAAAACGACCTTGTGAGGCCCCGTGAATAGCACCGCACGACGAAGGCCCCAGCATGCCAGAGCCCCGGAAGCACATAACCCACAAGATCCAAATGCTCGCGAGTTTACTAACTGCCCGATTACCCCGTGAACCTCAATGCCACCTACCAGCTAAAACTCCGAGAGGGTCCAAGACCAACCCCACACAGTACATAACTCCACCTATCGCATGGGGGGAGGCAGTTCAAAAGTCCTCAAAAAGCTAACGGTAGACAACCCCCATGTTACTCATCCCTCATTGAGGAACTCATTGGCAGGTCCATTTCCCGTCAAAAGATCCAAGGTGCCTTCCATGGTCAGTCTCCTCTCCTGTAAGCCCTGGCCTGGTCATCTCTCTATGGGACCGGAGGGGACCCAATACAACTGCCATCTAGCGACAACTTCTACTAGAGTTTCCGGAGTGTCTTTCGAGGACCTGCTCGATGCGATCGTTCTTCGAAATCGCTCATGTGAACCTGCGCAAGGGAACTCCTCCCGTGGGAGACTACCCCATGCCAATTCCGCACACTACGCATCCGGGAGCTGCCTGGAACGATGCACAGTTACTGATGCGCCTCACGTTTCCAAGTAAAGGGCCTCAGTTACAGCCACAATCACAGATGCGCCTCGCCGCCTCGGTACCATTCCCATCCGGTTTTCTCTTTCTTTAAGCGAGCTAACATCCACCTGCTAACGGATTGCACCATCCGATTTCGCAGAAAGGCCGTGAGGAGCTCCGCCAAGAGCAAGACTCATCTTGCAATCGGTGTTTCTTACGGCCTCCACCGCCTTTACCCCCTTCCCAGCCACCTCTGGAAGAGGCCATGCAAGTGGATAGAGCCCACCTTGTCTCCGCAAGAACTTAACCGAGCGGCGATAAAGAGAACCTATGTGCATCTATGCTGCAAGCCCTGATCTTCTCCTCCGTGTTGTCTGCTTACGCCCAACCCGGGCGTCCGGGACGAACGGGCACCAAACGACCCAGCTACGGGAGAAGCACATCCCTAAGCGTGGTGCAGTCTCTCTCCGCGCCTGAACATTTCGATACTGATCCGCACGCGAACGCCGGGACACCATTTCTTCAAGTTTCAGCATTCATCTGACTCCCGGGAGCACTTCACAAAGAAAGACTATCAGTTCTATGTGTACCATCCGGTCTTCTTCGCCCATCCATTGGGTCTTCCATGGCTCAGCCCCATTGCCCCGGTGCACTGACTGGCAGACCGGGCGAGGTCTTCGCGATGCGGGGCTCAGAGTGTCGGTCTCAGCTGTTTGGTGACACAAGGTACACAACCACCACGTTCGCCAGGTGCCAGCCTGCTTCTACGGTACCAGTCTAAGCCACTATCGGGTCTTCCGCTCACTACCAGGAGTTGCTGATGTCTCTTCTCCGAGAAGCAGGCAGAGACACCCTGCCGCCACACTCGTTTTTCACTGATTGTCCGATTGACCTACTGCCCCGGTTACCGAGGCCCTCCTCGGGGCAGAGTCTACCCCCTTACTCCATGTCCGGAACACAGGCCCCTGTCCAGTACATTTCGTAGAGAATCTACCAGAAGGGGTTTATTCGGAATGTCTCCTCTTCTCCCGCGGGAGCAGGACTTTCTTCTCGTGAAAAGAAGATCTGGGTAACCTTGCGACCACCTGCATTGATTACCGGGTCTGAATAAGATCACGGTGAAAATCTACACCCTCTAAGCCGTTGAACAACTGGAGTTTTATTTTTGATCCCTACTGCCGGTCGCTAAGGATTTTCTTCCAAGCGGATCTAATAGAGGGCCTACAATTATGGTCCACATCGCAAGGGCGATGAATGGAAGACGCTTCAACACCAGGACGAGCCACTTTCGAGTACTGGTAATGCCATTTCGTGAACTGTGTAATGCGCCTCCGTGAAATGCACATTTTCAGGGATCTTCTCTACACCGATGCGTACATGGTCTATCTGGACGATATTTTGGTGTACGTCGCCCTGAACCTCGAGTCCCACCATTGTCATGTCCAGTCAGGTGTTGAAGCGGATCCGAGATAATTCAACCTGTACGCCAAGCTGGAGAAGTTGCCTCTTCCCCAAACATCCTCTCCTTTTTCTGGGTTAACATTCTTCAGATCGACGCCTACAGATGGATCCACAAAAGCTTTCCAGCCGTTTTGCAGTGGCCACGCCCCATCGGTTTGCGTCCATACAGCGTTTTCTTGGGGTTCTGTAACTATCTATCAGCCATTTATCCCCACTTTCTATGCTAGTGGCTCCGATAGTGGCTCTCACTAAGTAACACGCTAACGCCACGCAGCTGCCACCGAAGCTGTGAGGCATTCGCAAAGGCTCAGTCTGCCTTGACCACAGCATCACGTCCTCACTCGCAGCCGGACCCCACAAGAACCCTTCCCTGTGAAGTGGATGCCTTCTCGTTCTGTGGGGGGTCGCAGGCCATCCTTACGCAAGAAAAGGGCCCACGGGCAAGACGTAACGTGGTCTGGCTTCTTTTCAAAAGACGTTCTCCCTGGCCGGAAAGGAAACTCACACGACTAGCCGACCGTGGAGTTTTGCTGGCCATTAATGATGGCTTTGGAAGAATGGCGCTACGCGTATTGGAGTGGGGGCTCTCCATCCCATCTGCAATCTATTTCGGACCACAAAAACCTTCAAATACCTCCAGACGGCTCAGCGTACTTAACCCACCGCCATGCTAGGTGATTCGCACATCCTTCTTCTCCCTGCTTCTACTACCAGATTTCCTTCCGGCCCCGCGGGAAGAACATCAAGGCGGCCGCTCTTCCCGGGCATTCTGAGACGTGGTGGGTGAGGAGACCACCTCAGAGCATATAATTCCCCAAACGCTTATCTCGGCTGCTACCAGTTGACCCTCCGGAGGTACCTCCAGGGAGGACCTACTTTACCCCCTGCTACTCCCCAACACATCCTAAATGGGCCATCTTGCTTTTTGGTGCCCGGTCATCCGGCGCTCGAAAGACGTTCCTTATGATATCCCGGTTCTATTGGTGGGCCAGAGCTCGTCAAAGGATGCAAGGAATTTCGTTCATGCCTTAAACTCCTGTGCCCGAACAAGACGCCTCGTCACAAGCCGGCAGGCTCTACTACAACCCACTATACCCATCTGTCGACGCAAACCTTGGACCAACATTGCGATGGACTTTTATAACCGGATCTCCCATCCCTTCGGTCTGCAACGTATCCGTCATTTGGGTGACTACTGATCGGTTCTCACAAGATTTGGCGCATTCATTGTCCTCTCTGCCGTCTCTGCCATCTGCCACCCGCCTGGCGGAGCTATTTTCCATCATGTGATTCCGTCTGCATTGGGCTCCCGCAGCAAATTCGTCTCGGACTCGGGGAGCTCCAGTTTGTTTCCAAGTTCTGTGTCTGCCCTGTGTTTTTCCCACTCCAGGTGAAAGCTCGCGAATCTCTCGTCTGCTTACCACCCCTCAGAGCGAGATGGTCAGGTGGAGAGAGTAAACCAGGTTCTTGGTAGGTTACTTCTACGCCACCTCTCGTTTCAGCACTACCACAGATGATTTGTCCAAACTTGTTTGCCATGGGCGGAGTCTCGTGCAACTCCCAGACTCAGAATCCGCACGGGGTCTCTCCTTCTCTACATTCGTATAACAGGTTCTGCATCCCCCCCACCTCCCCTCTGGCATCTCCATCCGAGGTTCCTCACCGACGCAACTGGTTTCTGGCACATAAAGACCATCTGTGTCCCAGACCCCCAATCTCTGCTCTGCGCTCAGAGCGCACGCAAGACCCAAGCCGACAAAGAAAGAGTCCTCTCCTGTCTTCTCCCCAGGGACTAGGTGTGGCTGTCGGCCCAGATATGTCCCCGTCTTAAGATTCCCATCCTACAAATTGGGACCTCGAACCCCGCTCTCCTGGGACCCTTCGAGGTTATCACTCGCATTAATCCGGGTTTCTTACAAACCTCCGGCTACCTACCCCACCATGAGAATTTCTACACTTTCCACGTCTCTCTACTAAAACCCCTGGTCCTTAACCGTTCTTCTCTCTGAAGTCTATCCTCCTCCCGCCATAGCAGATGCTTCCAATGTCTTTTTATAGAAGTCAAGGAGATCCTGCGTATTGAGGAGAACTAGATGCGGAAACGTGTACTCTTGCCTGGTAGACTGGAAGGGTTTGGTCCTGAAGAGAGTCTTCAGAAGCCGGAGGAACATATCTGACAGTTATCTCATCCCAGAGACATAAACATTTTCTTTCTATTCCAGTAAGGAGAGTGGGGCCTAAACAAGGGTCGGGGGGCCCAATGGGGGAAAGCGTAACTGTCACTGATGCCCCTGCGACCTCTGTCTCGGGTCGCATGGTAGTCGTGCTGCGGCTACCCAGCGAGCCCTGTCCCCGCACAGTCGGATCGGGTCCGGCTCTTGATCTCCCACGTCCCCGCCGGCGTTTAACTTACCCGGCCGCGCGCCTCCACCTGCTCATTCATTCCCAGTCCTCCGGCGCATGGGCTCCGCCCCTACGGCACCGCGCGCGCCCCGAGCTGTTTAAATTTAAAAGGTGCAGGCGCCCAGTGATTTGGTAATTCCGGGCACTGTCTCTATTTAGGTCTGGCCCCTTCCTGCCGGCCCTCTGCCGGATCCTTAGTCTGAGTTTCTTCTAACCTCTGGAAGAAAGCGTTCCTAGCCTAGTCTTGTCCTATCCGTGTACCGTAACCCTTCTGCCTAACGTTTATTGACAACGAAATCTTGCCAAAGCCTAACTTACCTTCTGCCTGTCCACGTTACGATCCAACCGCCTGTCCTGACACCTTCCTGACTGCCTTCCCCGACTACGAGCTTGCCTGGCTAATCGGATTACTACTGTCTACCCTTGGCCGCCACCGCAGGCAAAGCCCCGCCATGGAAACGCCCCGGAGACCTCCCGCCGAGCAAGTCCATCCCGCTTTGCGGCGGGCTCTGGTGAATCCCGGGGCCCTATTAGATTCCGTTCCCTGGCGTGGGTTTTCCCCAAATCCCGCAGTGGTCCAGCGGACCATACCCTCCTTTTTACACATAGAATGCGCCTATTTATGGAACCCGCTCCACAAGGTCATAAATCAGTATTTTTTTGTTTTTGGGCGCCCTCTCTCGCTTGGGTATACCATTGAAAGTTTTTTACCTTTTTCCAGCTGCATGCCCAAATTCCTAGCAGAGCTATAAAACAGTATGTAGCTTCAGTACGTTCTAGGGGCCCCCTAAATCCCGCCAGAATGGGTGTGGGAATTTAAAAATGTATGAACGGGGGTGGCCTATATTGGGGGAAAAAATGGGGAGTTTTGGGGCAGCCCTTATACATGGCCCCCCAAATTTATTTTACCGGGGTGCTTTTTTTTGCAAATTTTAATTTTCCAAAAGTATATTGTCCCCCCAAACAAAAAACCCTCAAGGCTATGTTAGGAAAATTAAAAAAAAATTAGGGGAATTTTATGAAAACTGTCTAGATCTAATACTTTATTTCCCATAACAAACAAAAGGTCCCCTTTTATTTTATATAGGCTCTGAAAAATGAAAAGGGAGCTCTAATTGGTTGCAACAAAGAAAATCTTACCTAGAAATTTTTCATACATTCCCTCTTAGTGCTCTTGGAAGGACGGAGGGAAGAACACAAAATTAAAAATTAAACTAAAACGGGTTAAGAAATTACTTTATTTTTTTTGATTCGCCAGACAACCCTTTAACAGTTATACCATACACTGTAAGATAAATCACAAAATAACAAATATTGGGGCAGATTTAACTATCAAGACTCTTAAACAGTGTAAAGTTAGACCAGACAGCCCTACAATTCACCACATGTATCAGTGTTGATAAATCTGGTGTATGCAAGAACTGTCTAGTCTAAATTTACAACATTTTTAAGTTGGCTTACTTAATGCCACTAACTGAGCCAAAATTTTGGTGCATTTTTTGGTGCATGGCTTTGCGCGCCAAGTGATGCCCCCTTTCAGCCAAGACATGCCCTTTTCAAGGTGGAGAAGTGTCTAGAAGCTGTCTTGAACATACAATAAATGTGGTATAAAACATGTATGCCTGTTACATCCATGCCCGTTCAGGCTTCTGTGCCTGAAACTATGGCAGAGGATGTGCTGTTGACCATGATTTTGTACTTTATTGTATTCTGTCTTGCACTGGTCTGAACACTGCTCTATCTTACTCCTTGCTATGTTCAATGAAGTCCGCCACACCCTTCCATTTCTCCTGCTGACTTTGTTCTGGGCTGCAGATGGTTAAAGTTAGTTGTGATTGACAGTTCTTTCCCCACTCACATTCCTTCCTTACCAGTCTGTGATCTGTGGAGTCTGTATGACAGAGGGCTGGTCTAAACGCATCCTGAACCCGGGACCCTGACATCCCATAAGAACATCATGAGCCCTCTACACCGTGGCTGGTGTTTACCTTGGGTTCCTGCTTTTGCTTGCCCTCCTGACCCTCTGTATTCTTGCTGTTTTTGTACTGCTTTTGCCTGCTTTGTTTCTGACCCTTTTCTGTACAACCATTCTTCTGTGTTTGTTTGTCTTCTTGATCTCTGTGCAAACTTTAGCATAAGCAGGGAACATCGTCCAGTTGTCACCAACCACTTAGGGTCTGACCGGCAAGTAGGTAAGGACAGCTGGGAGGGACTTGTGCTAGGGTACACTGTCTTGTCTCCCTTACTTATCCTCCCCTGGGGGGGGTGGCCCGGCGGGCCCCCCCCCCCCCCTCCCCCCCCCCCCCCCCCCCCCCCCCGGGGGCACCCCCCCCCCCCCCCCCACCCCCCCCCCGGGGGGGGCGGTCATAGATTTCTATAACAACTACATTATTTTTGGTGCACCATGCACCAGAATCCTTCCATAATCGCCTCGATAAATGTGCCCCAATGGGATATTGTGCGATCACTAAAAATAAAACAAAATTTAGATAGTTCATATCATAATATATCATGGAAACAAGCAGGTTTATGCCTAACAATATAACTCCTTGCACTAGGTAATTTTTAAACCTTCCCTTGCTCTGTACTTCTGACCGGAGAGCAAGGCAATACAATGAGAAGTGCCATGCCTATCTTCTAACAATGTGCTTTATGCTTTTAGATTGCATTAACAGAGCAGAGCCATGAGGGGCTGGCATTTTTGCTCGTGAGCAGCTGCCATTCAGACGATTTAACCATGACCCTAAAGAAATGTTTAAAAAAATTTTTTTTTTTCATATCTGTTGTTTTTAAAGCATTTCCTTATAATGCAATTTCCATGTTTTTGACAAGAGCAAAGAATGTACTGTTGTAATAAATATGTAGCTGACTTGAAATTAATCAGTACAAGTCCTTCCATTAGCACATCCTGCTTTTAGTTTATTTAAACCATCCATGATGTTTCAAGGACCCTCCGCTCCTGCCCTGAATCCCTAACCTGCTGTATGCCTCAAGTTAATTGTTTTTATTGACAAATTAAATGTTTTCCTTTACTCTAAGTGCATCTTAACCTGCAATGAAGTATAGAGATTTTCCTGTTTTCACACTTCCAAACACAGTACTTAAATAGCGACTATTAATCCCCATGCATCTTCCTTCATGCATTCTAATATACGCTTGTCTAGCTTGTATTCTTGCAAAAGATAAAAAAAGGGCTCCTTCACTGCATGCAGATTAAATCCAGTTAGCGGTTGGTCTTGAAGCACAACGCTTGGAGAGTCCCAGTGGACTCTGTCAGCGACATTCCCTTAACATCCTCCTATCTCCATTTTTTCAATGTTTTTTTTTTCTGCTTACAAAGGAGTTCTAATCTGCAACGTAACTAATGAATTGAAATGCAGCTCCTTTCTTCTTGAAACATTTCTCATACAAAACAGTTTGACTGCCCACCATATCTATCTCCCTTTCGTGTTGCTCCACACACACTAGGAAAAACAGCTAAAGTCATAGCAGTGTTTCAGCTTAACATTTGATGTGTTCCACTGTGTACTGATGGAGAAGACATCGGCCCGCACAGCAGTATGTCACAAGAAGAGAGTCACACAAAGAGCCTCGTCACAGGGGGACGTGGCACAATCAAGACCTGATTATTGGGACAGAACCCCCTACACAGAGAATCTTCACTTTGAACAAGCCTTACTCAGAACCTCATTATGACAAGCGCATTATGTGTAAAGAATAGCATACTGAGTTAGTGCATTGGCAAAAATTATGATATATAATACATAAGTCAAAGTCCAGGACTAATGCAGTGCCACGTCCAGGCTAATGTACAATGAACAATAATAGCTGATGGATGTACAGTGTAAGCTATGAAGTGTGGCTCACAAAAGATGGCTAAATGCATGAAGAGTTTTTTTTTATGTGCAACTCTATCAATAAAGAGGCTGAATGTAAATGGAAGTCATTGGATCTCACTGTGCTGATAAGCTTCATTGTACAAAATGTCATGTAACCCACGGTAGCCAATCAGATTACTGAGATCACTCTATTACGCTTCCATCCTCTGTGTAATCGGCAGCCGGTATACATCCTGCACTGTCCTATTCCAGAGAATTTCTCTCTAAAACAAAGATAAAGAATGATGTATAAAATGTAGAATTATTAAAGTTCTTCTCAGCCACTTATTGGTTTTTCTATTTCTGGGAAAGCTGTGTGCAAAGGATTATGGATGATTTCAGTTTAAGAGCAAAAAGAGCAATTACGCCGGGTGTTCGGGAGCCGCGCTGATCGGCGCATACTCCCGCAACGTGGGGGCCCCATAGACATCCATTACCATAGATATGCATTACGATCGTATTGTACGAGCGGGGAGAGGGGGCGTAATCCATAGTTCTCTATGAGAAATATGTATTACCGTAATTATGGGCTGCATTTCGCTCATATAAGAGCTCAGTACGCCGCAAAATACGTGGCGAAATGCGCCCCGAAATAAGCCGTGTGAACATAGCCTAAGAGTCAGATATACACAGGTAACAACTCTCCCTGCAATAGGAGGTTACACAGACTCAGGGGCAGATTTATCCATAATAACACTTAGAAAGTCTAAACTTACACTAGGCAGTCTTACAATGTGCCACATTTATTAAAGGGTGGATGAATCTGGTACATTTTTACACAGTCTATTCCAACTTTACTCCATTCTTTTAGTTGGGCTTTTTGAATGGTTGATTTCGGTCTAGGGGATGTTTGCGGGTTTGGGGTGACGCGATTGTTTACTTTTTTTTATGTGTTTGTGTTAGGAGTTTTGCTGCTTTTTATATATATAGTTGTTTGCCCTTTTTGTGAGTTTCTTTGTTTCTTACCTCTATTTGCGGCTTATTTTTGGCACTTTTTTTAGCTGCACATGTAGCCGTGCCCTTTTAACCATTGCCACACTTCTTTTATCAAGAAGGGCTCAAAAGTACAATATGTAAAAACTGTCTGAAACATATGCGGTGTAATGCACGTACGTCATTATTTTTGGTGCAAATCGTTACCGAATTCTGGCACAATTCCCTAAATAAATGTGCCCTTATGTGTACCTTGCATCTCTCCTTTGTCTCCTGCTCTTTTTATGTTAATAAGCTCATCTAACAGGAAACAGAAGACATTAACTAGAGCGAAATGAAGAACTGAGAAGAGAAGAATCTGACTGGTGGCCAGTTGGTTTCGCGTTCTCTTACACCTCTTCTTAAAGAACATTGTTGAAGCAGATTAACAATTGCAGAGACAAAAGAAGAGACATCACAAAGCCGGCATTTGCACAGTTTATTGGTTTGATTATGGTCTTAACCTGAATTTATTGTTAGTGTTCAGGGGCCATTCACACAGCATTTTACACCCCACCTATGGTATTCATCAGGGTACCATGAATAAAGGTACCCCAGTGGATACCATGATTGTCCCATACAGACCAATAAAGAAAACAGTCATATTTGGACTTTTTTTCCCTCTATTTCCTGGTGGTATACACTTTCCCTGCAGGACACAAGTGTCTACCATAGTTTTGAGTCTTGCATGGAAAGCATTTATCCTTAGGAAATAGAGAAATTTTTTTTTTTGTTCTGTTGATCTCCACGGGGCCTGCATAAAACAGAGTCAATGCAAATCAGCTGTTGATCTGATATATCCATGCTCCACTCTGCTTTACCCTACCTTTTAAAAAATTAGAGGAAAGCTTCAGAAGATGAGTGCTATGGCCTTTCTTCTACCATAATGGATTGAGAGTCCATGAGATTCTATTGCTTCTTTAACACTGTTCACCCCCCAAGCTCAGTACAACAATCACGGGGCTATTGTGCACATACGTATTTGCTCAGGGGTTGTCTAGTTTGACTTGGGTGGTGCAGTGCTCCATAGATTTTTTCTATTTTTTAATTGATACCTATAATTGTGGTCCATGGAGTAAATGCTTCTGCAGACCCTAAAACTGAGAAGTGTCTGTCAACTGGTGCAATACACCTCACAGCAATCCCACACCAGTAGGCCTGCTATTCACATACACCCACTGCACCACACACCTGTACTTATCAATACAGTCCCTTCCTCCAACTGCAGCTCATCATGTGTTACTGCTGATGTCACTGCTGCAGTCAATCATGTGCTGCTGCTTGGCGTCATCATTCAGAAGTGAGGTATCAAAATGGTGATATCAGATGGAAGAAACAAGAAGGAAATATAAGACTGGTTGAGAGTATAGGTGGCACAGTGCTAAATCAGAAGTGAGGGGAAAGGTGACCATAACTTTTTTATTTTAAATTAAAAAAAATAAGTGGACAACCCCTTCAATCTAATACCACAGATGCATCAAATGGCATTATGTGCGACAAAATAATAGAAATTAAAAAACAAATGGCAAAATGACTACTAGAAAAAGGACAGATCTAAAACGCTTTGTAAGTGCATTATTTTGAGCACAGAATCTGCAAGTGGCATAAAACATAACGTCAAGTTTTGACTGCAATAATGTAAATAGAGACACAGGATACAGGTCAAAGGTTGGGGTTTTTTCTCCACATACCCCTATACATAGACTTCAGCAAAAATTATATTACCAGACCCAAATTGTGCAAACATAGGAGAAGAGCTTTATGGGAAGATAATATAACAGTGGTCTATTGTACAGTGGAGTTTATATTTCCCAATGGAATATGCAGATAAGATATTGAAGAGAAGGGGTCTATGGGAATTGACAAAGATTGGCAGTGGGCTGTGTATGTGATACCTAGTCTGCGTGGGTCATTCTAGGTGAGGCACGCAGTTGCAATAATTTGAGGAGAAGTGAGATGGAAGCCCATCATCAGTCAGGGCTGAGGATGGTGTTTGTTGGTGCAGTACATCTTTTCTATTGTTTCTAGTTTTGTTTTTTTTTGGAATTTTGTCTTGCACGGGCAGTACGGTAAGATGGGGCGCACGCCCGTTATGGAGGATGGCGGAGATTGTGACTTGAAGGTTGTGTGTGCTCTGTTGAGAGCATGGTGGCAGCTTTGAAGCAGGAGACATTTGTTATGTGTGGTGCGCGCTGCGGAAGGGGAGAGGGGATTTATGTTGGGAGTTCTCTGATGGCTATTGGTGAGCACCTGAATGGGGGGGGGGGGGTGGTGTTGTGTTATCTATTGACATGATATAAAACGGAAGTGAGATCAGACCAATGTGCATCGGACCTCTAAGCCTTGATGAGCCCAGGCTTAGGTTGGCGTAAAATGTTTGGCGAGGTCATAGGAATGACGTTTTAAATTTGTGATCTCTCACCTTCTGTCTACAAGTGTCACCTGCTGCAGAACGGTGTCACAAGGGGGCCTTATTTTGTTCCTTGTCTATGAGATAGGGACGACTGCCCAAGTAGTTGGCTTGGGATCCCTTACTGAAGGTAGTACCTTTGCTATTGATATAAGGTCTCTGTGTAATAGGTGGGGTTCACAAGGATTGATGATGAAAGGGAGTTATTCCCTCTTTCAGAAGCAAAAAGGGTTAAATGTTGAGGATAGTGATCAGGTTTTTATAATAGGTGTAACGGAGGCTTAAGAGTTAGATATAATAAAAGTTGCCATTCTTAGTGTTTAACCCTAGATAGAGAACTGATAGAGTTTAAGTTTGCTTATGGCAAAATAGTAAATTTACTTGCATATTGTGGCCCGGGGTACCAACACTAATACATCATATTTAATATTTTTTCAGTATGCATTTTTTTATCTGCCTCAAAGTTGTGGGAGCTAGGGTGACTACTATTTTAAAAAAATCTGTTGTGGCATACCACGAGGTGCTGGGCAGCCCGCCTAGTTTGTTAGTATGGCGTCAATAGAGAGGCTGTAAGCCGGTTGGTGCACCACACGTTGTTGAACCCTTCTGTATTGGCTTTAATCTATATGCAATTATAATATTACGGGCAGCCCAAACCCCTCATGCAGGTGGATGGTGCGGAGTGGTTGTTTAATGGGTATTTTTGCATTTCTGCAGTCTCTCCATGCATTTACTGTGGCTTTTCTGCATATGGTGTGAACAGGTTACTGTCACGGATGGCCCTGCGACGCTGTCCAGGGTCGCAGGCCGGGCCCGTGCCACCTGCTCCCAGCGGAGCCCCGTTCCGCACGGTCGGGTTCGGTATCCGGCTCGTGCATCTGCCCCTCGGTCGCTCACTACCTGCGCGCTTTCATGTCTCAGTCTGTGTCCGGCTCCAGGCGTGTGGCTTCCGCCCTAGGGCGTCTCTGATGGCGGGCCAGTTTGAATGTAAAGGGGCAGTGCGCCGTAAATTGGCATTGCCGGGACTGCTCCTATTTAAGTCCGGCCTTCTTCCTGGCGGCCACTCGCGGATCCTTGGTGTATATTACCATGGTGAAAGTGTTCCAGTGCGTTCTAGGCTTGCCTTACGTGTACCGACTCTCTGCCTTAGTTTACGTCTACGAACCTTGCCGCATGCCCTGACCTCTGCTCTGTATACGTCTACGAACTGAGCCGCCTGTCTGACACTCCTGCCTGTATACGACCACGAGCTCTGCCTGCGTTACTGTAGCTCGCACTCTTTGCCGCTACGAAGGCAAGGCCCCGCCGTGGTAGTGACCTGGTGAAAACCCGCCGACAGCAAAGGACCATCCCGCTTTGCGGCGGGCTGCTGGTGAATACCGGGTACCACTTAGATTTCCAAATCCCATGGTGTGGGGTTACAACCAGTCGCTGCGGTTGGTCCGTGGATCCACTCCAGACCGTAAACAGTACCAAGCTAATGTGCAGTCTGTATCATTTATGGTTCCCTTAGCAATGGGACTTTTGAGTTGTTTATTCATCAATTCAGATGCACCTGTCATGTTTTCCCAGGAAGCATATATAGGCTTGATGCCTGCTCCTGGGCCTCAGTTTAGTCCAAGCTATTAGCTGTGAACAATGCCCACAATGTGGTGTTTTTTTAACCTCTCCTTCCTCAGGAACGGCGCTCAACAGGACGATCCTACCACACAGGATTCCTCACCTAACGGGCATGTCCCGCGGCACGGGTTTTCAGGCCGGTTTTTCAGACGGTTTGCGGGTTTTTCGGGACCGCTGAAAAACCGGGCCGAAAATGAGCACACAATTGTGCTCTATGGAAACCCGTGCAGCCAGTCCCACTGCACGGGTTTACCGCCCGGCGGTTAGCTGCGGCGGATCCGGGCAAACATTGAACATGTCATTCTTCCGTCCGGTTTCCGGACGGAATATGCAACTCAATGGGAGGGTGGAGGGCTGTCTCGCTTCAGCGCGGTGAAAAAGCCGACCCCCCCACCCGCGGCGTAGGGCGGCGGCAAAAACCGGACAAATACTGGCCGGCAAACCGGCCTGTATTTGTCCGCTGCCGTGGGAACACGCCCTAAGGGTCTGTCCCCTTGGCAAGGTTTTCTCGTTGTATTTTCAGATGGTTTGCGAATTTGAAAACTGTCTGAAAACTGTCAAGAAACCTTCCCCATAGACTTTAAAAGAAAATATGTTCAGTAGTCTACACTGAACGGATTTTCAGCTGCCCGTGTTCATATAAACTTGGATCATGCACAATCTTCCACACAATTTTTGGGCAAAAGATGTGCAAATTCAGTGGTTATGGAGGACGAGCAGAAATCGCAAACACAGACAGGAACTGGTCACACCCAAACCACTGAAAATACGATAAAATACCGGCCAGATTCTTAAACAGAATCCGACCGGCATTTTAACAGTGCTGTGTGGACGTATCCTAATGGGTTTGTGCCATTTGAACAACCCCTTTCCTAATTGATCCACTGGTGATCGGCTAAAGAAAACCTTACTGATTGGTTAATTGTTGATACTAGTGGACATTAATTACAATGTAATTAGTTTGTTAGAGAGAATGATGTGTTTCCATCTCCTTACGCTGCTGTAGAATATGCCGACACACTACAGTATGACTAATTTACAGAACACATGACATGGTGCCCATTTAAGTGTATGGGCAATTGTGTAATTTGTGGTCGGGTCGAGACCTTCAAAGTAGGAGGAACTCTTTGCAGTAGCTTCCAGCTCTGGTTAATTGAGATGGTGTCAAGCAGCCAACCCATAGGCCCATATACTATAGTCTTCAAATACCATTTATAAATCCCTTATGACACTATTACAAGGTGGCAAACCCCTTCTCCCATATAGACATGCCACTGCTTAATATTGTAAGAATGCTGGTTGGAAAGCAACAATATTTATAACAGAAACAAACCCAACTAGTAGTCACGTGTAAGTAATACGAAGTGTTTATAAAAAATATATGTAGGGACTAGCAAATGGATGAATGGACCCCCCCACCGCCCCCCCCCCCCCCCCCCCCCCCCCCCCCCCCCTCCCCCCCCCCCGCCCTGTAGAGGTGAACAATAACAAGGACCTGGATAGAGATGGAAGGATAAATGACTTATCCAGAAGCAAAACACCAAAACACTTGACCCTAACAACTAATTTTCTCTAACCTGCCATTAAGGCTGGCTCTATCCTATCCCTGACAATACACCTACCAATGTCTCTCACCATCCTACCCTAACTAAACCACCAGTGATAATTCTGGAATTGAATAGACTGCAAGACTGACAAAGGGCAGAACAGAAGCACCAGAGAACTAAAGACAATCAGGGCTCTAAAAAACTAACAAAAGATGACTACCAAAGCAGGACGAATGCTGATGAGAGATAGATAGATATAGAGAGATAGACAATTTCTCTCCTAACCAGGTATACGAGTACCACAGCAGGACACTGCACTCACAAATAATGAAGCTCAAATGTGCACATGTTCATCTGAGGTCCAGATTATCCCCACCAGAGTTGTTTGTGGCTGGTTGCATAGAACAGTTTTACTGATAGATACTTTTGATAAATAAGACCCAATGTAAAGGATAAAGGAAAGGGGACTTTTACATATTGGTCATCACTCAAAATTAAAAGACTGCCTATTTAGGTAACTTAAAGCATCACATATATTAGATGAGACACAATGAAACATAATTTGTATTGGTACCTCCTGGCCTTTCTCTGACAACAAATGCAAGGGGAAAGAAGAATTAATTGGATTTTAACACACCCAATCCTTCGTCCCACTGTAGATAAACCTTTATGGGATTATATTAATTATTTATTATTAAAGATACTGGTGAAAAACCCATCCTTTATTCAACAGTAGTGTTAAACGTGAGATGTGCATTGATATAAAATTCAACCGGATTCTAAACAACTGGATTTGGGTTGCCTCAAATTGCATTTTAGCAAAAAACACCAAAAAAAACCAAAAAACACTGTAATTATGAGTTGGGGTTTGGCTTACTTACCAGTCTGCATTACTTCTGGTATGATGTCTGATGTCCCTTCCAGTGTTACTTCCAGTTATCATAACGTAGGGGTTATCCTGTGTAATGGTAACTGGACATCAGACACAGCACCAGAAGGGATGCTGCACTGGGAGCATAATAGAATGGTAAGGTAACCCCTAAAAGCCAGTAAAAATCTCAATTTAGGGTTAAGTTTACATGTGGAGCTAGGAAAGAAAATATTTGTCATTTACAGGGTCCTGAAGCCAGAAGATACTCTGTAGTTCTGGCCTTTCTGTAGAGAGGTAAGTGGCATCCTAGTGTTGTCCCACTTAAGACATTGATAGCATATCCTTAGGATGTACCATTAATGTCAGATAAGTGCAGGTCCTGCCTCTGGCTCTGTCTCAAAAAATAAGTCCTGAAAACTCTGAACCACTGTACTTGGAACTCACATTAATTCCGATTAGAGAGTCCTGACCACATCTCCGTTTAGAACAGAGAGGATTTGGGACTTAATCTCGAGATAGCTGCGGGTCCTGCACCTAGCTGAATTTTACATCATATCCTGGTGATTTGCCATCAGTGTTTCAAGTGGGACTACCCCTTTAAAGGTGATGACTAGAATGACACTAGCCTTTCTGCAGAAAGTCCAGAGCCACAGAGAATCTACTGTTTTTATTGTTATAAGACTGTTGAATAGTGTTGCTCAGGTATCTATTTGGTTCTACACATTTTTTTTCTTTCCTAGCCTCAAGCATAAACTTAACCCTAAAGTGAGGTTTTTGCTTGACTTTATGGGTTAACTTATCATTCCATGGTGCTTCCAGTGTAGAATCACTTCCGGTGCTGTGTCTGTCTGGCATATCCTAATGATATGTTGTCTGAAATTGGACAACTCTTTAAAGTAGTCCTTATGGGTTTGCTTTCCGGCAACACGCGGAATATGGAGAAATAACATTTTAATAAGTGCAGTCTGGATTGTATGTAATTCATGTAAGCAGCAGGCGTTATGTACATTATGCTGTCATTCAATTATTTTTCTACTATGGAAAGAAAACCTTGACATTTGCAAGCTGAAAGGTGAAGAAGGTTTCTTTACCCTTCCCACCATATTCATCACACATAGAAGAGACTTTTCTGTAAAATCAAATGTTTGTCTTTATTTATTCATGGCCATTGTGGTACCAGATCTATTTCAATTTACTGGTGCAGTAATTGTGAAATATTGAACACGACAATGCTGTGGAAATTATTAATTGTATTGTTATATGCAAATGTCATGAACATGCAAAACACATTTAGAAAGATTTTAATGGCAAAAGGCACTAAAGCAGATTGACTTACACTTATGTCTATGACAAAATGTGCAAATCCCAGTCCTTCTTTTATTGTTACATTAAAAGCTAGATATGTTTTGCAATGAAGAATAGTCTCCATTAGTGAAGTGCATTTGCTGATTAAGAGGCTGGAATATATGAATGCTCTCAATCATGTCTTTTAACTTTAGAAATGCAATACATATTTCCAGGAACATCAGGACGTTCAGTTTGAGGATGTTTGTATTTTTTCAATGAGATGTTCTATACCACATTTATTTAGGACATTTTAAGTTGCAATGAAAAAAACATAATTGCATTTGTAGCGAGTATCTTGTGTTCTCTTGTGAGGGGGTAACTATTCTGATAAGAAGTAGAGAATTCCTGTGAAATGCTTTATCAGTACAAAATATTTTTATACTTCCATGCCTTTATCCACTTTACAACTGCATAAAGGGATATTATCAAGAAATAAAACAGCTTGTTGAAGAGGGATGTATGTGTCTTCAGTGTTGGTCATATCATTTATAATAAAACCAGTAGTTGTTATTGTTTGGCAGTAAGATCTTCAGTCCTTCATTCACACTATAATTGATGAGCGCATTTTGATGCTAAACTACATTTTAGACATGCATTTTGTACACCACAAGTGGGTATAGATCAGACACACATGGACCATTAGCACATCTCCATCCCAGATTCCAAAAATATGATATAAAAGCAGCACTTTTTTTTATTAAAATCACAGACACTGTGATGAAAACGTGACAAGGCCCATTATGATCAATGGGGTACATAGGGTGCCACGGGTGTCTATCCTGTATTGTCTCCAGTGCCACCTTTGTGCCGGAGGCTCCAAAACAAACCCCACACAGATGTAACCCGGGCTTTAAAGTCCCCTAAAAGAAACTGTAGGGTTTTTCCCATGAATTGGGAAACCTTGATATTAAAAGGGGATAAATATAAAGAAAATTTTGGGGTGGTTATACTATTGTTAGTATGCCTTGATAAAAGCTTTGCTGGTACTTGGACAAAACCATGTGATGGCCAATTTTCTAGCTTAAAAAAGTCAAGGTTCATAATTGTCCAACTACAACAGGAAACAGAAAAAAACAACATAAATTACCATGTAAAACAAATACCCGAAACACTGGTAGGCCAATCCCCCACCAGTATAACAAAGGCATATTCCTACACCCATATTTCAGTTGCAAATTTCAGCCAATCTTAGTATTCGATCACATAAACTAACAGAAATGAGAAATGTTCCCATATTACAATGTAAGAAGAACCAAAAGAGCCATGAAAACCAAAAGAGTTCCATAATTTGTATAAATACTAACACAACAGACTGCCTAGAATAAACATGACAGCGATCTCACGGTTTTTCCTGTTAGCTGTTCTTAGATCACAACAAAAGCCATTAAAAGGTATTGAAAAAGTTGAGATGACTTTCAGTGCTGTGATCTCATGTACTATGTTCAAATAATACCAGAATGCTATACAGTGCTCAGAAATACCACCATATGCATCAGTCCGCTAAAAGATCACCAAAAAGCAGATTTATGACCAATTTGCGCTCTCCTTTTGAGCCATTCATGACAGGGTTACGTATTTACATTTTTATTATCAATTTAGATGAGTTCGTATTTTCACTTAATTTATTTTTTGATATCCTTGGCTTACATATGTACTTTTACATATGCGTAGAAATTTTGTACTAAGATTGTGGAGTTGTAATGCGTGCATTTTTTAAATTCTTTGGTAAAGTATGACATATTTTAATATTTTTTTTCATTGATAAAACTATTGGGGTTTAAAAAAACCCGTCATATAGTTTCCCCCCTTTCGAGGACACACAAGCTAAATGTCAGACCTGCTGTTTCTAGCCTGTTCCATTATTCGTAAAATGCTGCGTTTTAGAGTATTTACCCCCCCAAAAACTGCAGTTTTCAGAAAAGCAGAGCAGTTTTTTTTTTTTACTCGCACCCTGAGGCTAGCCCCGCCCCCTCAAAAAAAAACCTATTGGGTTGTTCACACGGTTAAAATGGGACGGGGCGGGTGGGGGCGGGGGCGGGGGCAGGGGGGCCCCGTGTATTTCGCCGAGAGGGAGAGGGGACGATTCCTTTTTTCCTATGAAACTGAGTTACCGTAATGACTGGGACATATTCCCGCATAATTCACGCTTCGGACTGAAAATTTGGGACGAAATAGTCCCATTTTTAAACCTGTGAACAAAGCCCTTTCTTTTAATAGGTAGAAAACATGTGAAAAGCTGTCATTTGGGGGGGGTAAACCTTTGGGGGTGGGGGGAACTACCCGCTATGAATAAGTTTGAATTAAATGCTCTAAAAAAACTGCATCTTACAGAATAAGGGGCACAGCACTGGGACAGCAGGTCTGACACTAGCTTGTGCTGTCCTCAGCAAGGGGGGCATAACCTATGTGACAGGTTCTCTTTAACACCAATATGCTTTATCAATGTAAAAAAGCATTAAAATATGTCATACTTCCCCCAAGAATTTAAAAAATGCACGCTCTACAAGAGTGAAGCTGTACAAGGTGCAAATTGCAAATAACACTTTGACAGACATGCTTTCTGTCATTGACTACTTTCTTAGGGCAGCTTCCCAGGTATTTGGAACCAGAAAACAGAACTACTGCAATAATTCTCTTTTGGTATTATTATGTGCATCCCTTACCAACTTTTTAAACACTATACCATTGGGCTCCTACACTATCTAGCAACGTACTATTGACACATGCCATTGAGCTGCCTATAAACTTTAATCACCAACTTCTTTCTTTGGTCTCTGATAGTGATCCTCAAAAAGCGAGACACACAGAGACCTTATTTTAACTGTCTCTGTTCCTTGTTTTCTTAGATTCATTTTTCTCCTATATAACCACAAATTATATACATTCTCTTTCCACCTCTCAACTGCACATCAGTCCAGAAACTAGCATATCCTCGTAGGATCTTTCAGTGTCTTGATATTCACATACTCTCTGACTTTCTGCTTCCACTCACTGCAATCACTTCACTACATGATGTAGACACTGTTTTCTACACCACCATTACTTTAGCTCTCAACTCGTTTGCCCCTCTCAAGCACAACAGAATATCATAAATATGTAAGAACCCTGACACACCTATCTGACAATAAAACTGATGAAAACCAACTCCAAGGAAAACTATTACACATACAAAGAAGAACATATGCAGTCACTGAGCCTTGAGAAAGTGTTGGAGATCCCAAAATGGCTGTATTCTGTGTACTGCAGTATCGTTGATTTCCCCTTTTTAATACCGTAAATGAAGTTTAATAAAATTGAGATTTCTTAGGGGACTCTGGGGAAATTACATTTTTCTTCATATCCTTTTCCCCTTTTTGTCTCCCTATTTTAAATCTTATACTCTTGTTGCCTCAAAACTAGTTGTACAACACCCCCCTTGAACTTCCCTCGGGCCCTCAGGGGTTCCTTTCACCCACTGAAGAACTTTTTAATACAGGGGGAAACACGTCGGGGTAGTAAAAAGGGGTTAACTACTTTTTTTCTTTAATGTTCCCTAATATATGTGGAGGTGTTTTCATACTATTGATTTGGTTTTACTATCTATCGGATATTTGGCTTTTGGGGATATTAGTTTGGGAATTATTTTTGTGGGCCCATCCTTTTTAAAAGCTTACCCCGCAAAAGGGCCTTTTTGTGGGGATACAGATGTTTAGGGTGAGATAGGCTCCTCCTATTTGATCTTTTGTATGTTTTTTCCTAATTAAAATTAATTGGAGTTACACCCCCTTCTTGGTTTTGTATAGATTTTTAATTTGGGTTTTTATTAAAGGTTGGTTTTTATGTGAATATTTTCTTTTGGTTGATTTTTTCTATATTCCATTTTGATTCTGAGTTTCAGAATTTGTCTTTCCTGTTTGTTTATCCCCCTTACTACTCAACCCCCTACAATGCTATTAATCACAGTCAATGTTTCTATGCTTTCCCCAGTCCCAGAATTTTTTTAATGAACTAGATTAAACCATCTCTTTAATATAGAAGGCACGTGTCCAACTGTTTGGTCTTTCAGTACTTTTGACAATTGCTGATCTCAACAAGGAGTTTTGGCAAAATTCAAACAGGTGTTTGATCCCTGAATTAGCCAAAAAATTTAGGGGATCAAATTTTAAATTTAGATTTAAATGTTCCCTCATATGCTGTTTAATTTTTACATCATGACACCCAAGCAAACACCCTTTTAATTGATCAACAGTGCGAGGCTTCAAGCAGGATGTTTTCAGACAGAATGGCCACTGAGTTAAAGTGTCAGAGTGTCCTCAAAAGGGTTCAACAGAGAACAGAGGACTGGGAAATTTTCCAGAAAGGAATAGAAGTGGGCGCCTTTGGTCCGTCACCACAGATGACCGTTTTTGAAAGCAATGCCCTGGGAAAAAATAATGAAAAATCACAAACTCCAAAAAATGTTTAAGGGAGGTGAGAGACAATCAAGTGTCACATCAGACCATTCATAATCATTTACTTCATTAATAGTGCTCACTAGTACCACGTCTTTCAAACTGGAAATGCAATCCCCTACCATCTTTTTCATATTAGTCTCAAAAACATCAAATCAAGTTTGCCCTTTTCTCAACCTTGATTTGACAAGAATGCTGGTGCATGCCTTCATTTTCTCTTACTTGGACTATTGCAACACTCTGCTCAGTGGCCTCCCATGCAGTACTCTTAATCTTATTGAAAAAAATAAGAACCTATCTCTTCAGGATAGACTACAACCTATAATAACCCTGCAGCCACTACACTGCCTTCTGTCACCTTCTCTCTTCTTCTCCCTTCCTCTGTAGATTGCATGTCTTCATGGGCATGGTACTCTCTCCCTCTGTCACCCCTTTAGTTGGTTATTATACATGTTTTTGATCTTATGTTATGTGTATTGTTAGGTTGTGCTTTGTATATTGCCCAGGGATGAATTACCCTTTAAAATAAATAATAATAATAAGTAATATTGTAGAAAATGTGTGAATGGGTGGAAATCCTATGGCAGAAAATAAATATATCAAACTTATTTCTAATTTTTTTTTAAACTAAGGTGCTCTTTGTCGAGGAAGTAGAATGTTTTACAGGGGGAAACCTTTTTTAAAATTTAAATAAATTGATGAAATGAAAATAGTAGAAAATGTTTTGTTTAGTTACATTTTCTAGGTGTGTAGTCCATCCTATAACCTTGCTGCTAATTCAAAGACAGTGTACAGTATGGCAAATCAATCATTGAAGATATGACCTTATAATCTCAATTTTCTCTGTAAATCATAAGAATTGAAATTGACAAATTACAGTGAACACTGCTTTCAATACAATCGCAGCATGCTGTACATTGTATGATATATGCCTATGCTATGCTAGTTTAAAAATACTAAGTAAAGTAACTACAAATAAAGGCTGTTTCTGGGCTCCAATATAAAATTAGTAACAGGATCACCCAGGTTTACATGCAATTCAAAGCTTTGGTATACTCTTATGGGACAGATTGGGGCCATTATAAACACTGGTAGCAAAGTGCAAATGTAACCTCTGCACCTAAAGCTGTATAAAAACTGCCTAGGTCTAAAACTTTCTTCGTTGCCCGTAGCAACCAATCAGAGCTACCATTTCATTTTTTTCAGAGCACTATATTAAATCAAAGGGGAGCTCTGATTGGTTGCTATGGGATACAAAGAAAGTCTTACACCTAGACAGTTTTCATACATAAGGTCCAAAATACTTAAAGATATACTGAGGACCCTTATGATGTCCCATAACAGAGAGAAAAACTCCATATCATATCTAGAGATGGGCGAATTTCCCGAAATTCGGTTCGTTCACCTCGCCGTATTTCTCGGCAAAAAATAACTTCGTTCCGAATTACTTTGGGACGAATCACGATAAAAAAACAGCTATTTCCAGGCTGCACAGAGCCTGCAGGGTGCCGTAGAACGTTGTGCCATGCAAATATGCAGAGGGAGCTTTGGGTTTGGTCTTCATTACAAAGTTGTGTTTTAGTATGACAGCACATGGGCTGCCCCCGTCTTAGAATGCTTCACTATAAAATTCCCGGGCACATAAGAGGGCACAACAGACCAAAAAAATGAATGGGGGATGTAGACTGATAAAGTCATGGCAGCGACAGCTGGAAAAAAAAAAAAGCTGAGGGCTCAGGTGGCAACTTTAGTGACAGAGTGTGGAGGTGACGGCGGCAGACAAGCAGCATGGAGGTCAGGAGTGGGCACAATGACATTCTGGAGGTGGCAAAAACAGGAGTAGGCCAAGAGTGGCACAATGAACAGTGGGGTAGGTTACGGCAGCAGCACAGCAGCAGCATGAGGTAGACAGTGGCACAATTTACATTCTAGAGGTGGCAAAACAGGAGGAAGCCCACAGAATGGCACAATGAAAGGTATGTAGGTACGGCAGCAGCACAGAGCAGCATGAGGTCAGACAGTGGCACAATGACAAAAGTGTGTAGGTAGGCAGCGCCACAGCAGAAACATGAGGTCAGACAGTGGCACAATGACACGTGTGTAGGTCAGGGAGCAGCCAAGCAGAGATGAGGTCAGACAGGGGACAAAGACACGTGTGTAGGTACGGAGCAGCCAAGGGGGCAGCATGAGGTCAGACGTGGCACAATGACATTTGGGTGGGAAAAAAAAAAAGGAGTAGGCCACGAGCGGGCAAGAACAGTGTGGAGGGCAAGGCAGCAGACAGATAGCATGAGGTCAGACAGTGGCACAATGACATTCTGGAGGTGGCAAAAAACAGGAGTAGGCCCCACAAGAGGTGGACAATGACACAGTGTGGAGGTCACGGCAGCAGCCACAGCAGCAGCATGAGGTCAGGACAGTGGCACAATGACATTCTGGAGGTGGCAAAAACAGGAGTAGGCCACAGAGTGGAACAATGACACAGTGTGGAGGTCACGGCAGCAGCCACAGCAGCAGCATGAGGTCAGACAGTGGCACAATGACATTCTGGAGGTGGCAAAAACAGGAGTAGGCCACAGAGTGGCACAATGACACAGTGTGTAGGTCAAGGCAGCAGCCACAGCAGCAGCATGAGGTCAGACAGTGGCACAATGACATTTGAGGTGGCAAAAACAGGAGTAGGCCACGAGTGGACAATGACACAGTGTGAGGTCAGGCAAAAGCACAGAGCAGCATGAGGTCAGGACAGTGGCACAATGACAGTGTGGAGGTCATGGCAGCAGCCACAGCAGCAGCATGAGGTCAGACAGTGGCACAATGACACAGTGTGTAGGTCACGGCAGCAGCCACAGCAGCAGCATGAGGTCAGACAGTGGCACAATGACACAGTGTGTAGGTCACGGCAGCAGCAGCAGGAGGTCAGACAGTGGCACAATGACATTCTGGAGGTGGCAAAAACAGGAGTAGGCCAGAGAGTGGCACAATGACACAGTGTGGAGGTCACGGCAGCAGCCACAGCAGCAGCATGAGGTCAGACAGTGGCACAATGACATTCTGGAGGTGGCAAAAACAGGAGTAGGCCACAGAGTGGGACAATGACACAGAGTGGAGGTGACAGCAGCAGGAGCAACAGCATGAGGTCAGAGAGTGGCTCAATGACACAGTGTGGAGGTCACGGCAGCAGCCACAGCAGCAGCATGAGGTCAGACAGTGACAGTGTGGAGGTGGGTGGCAATACCAGTCCCTGGTAAAGATGGTTGGTGGCAGATGGAGAAACTGTCAGCAGATGTGTGGCATCAGGCGGGTGGCGGCATCAGAATAGTGGCTGAGGCAGGTAGTTTGAACCAGACTAATTTCTCACAGTTTGGGTGAGGCGTCTTGGCTGATGTAGTCTGACGCCTAAGGCATTGGTGTGTGGAAATCCTGGCCGATCCACGCCTGATTCATCTTGACAAAGGTCAGTCTTTCCCACATTTCCCGTGGACAAGCGGGTTCTCCTTGGGTATACGATGGCCCCGCCGCACTGAACACCCGCTCTGATGCCACACTACTGGCCGGGCAGGACAGCTTCTCCACTGCAAACTCGGCAAGTTGCGGCCACACATCCAGTTTGGCTGCCCAGTAGTCCAGGGATCTTCTAACTGGGGTGGCAGAGTGCTTTCCAAGTAGGCCACCACTGTTGGTTCAGGGTTGCTTCCAGGTCTGCTGCTGTGCTGGCGGACTGCCCTCCTCACTAGGCGGGTGAAGGAAGCTGCTCATCAGTGACTCCAGACTTAGGTTGCTGTGATGGAGCTGGTACTGCTCCAACCCCCCACCTTCCTCCAGCAGCTGCGGCAGTAGTGCGTGAGCGCTGAAGAACCCCCCCGGTCAGACCTGTCAGAGGAGGGACGATGCCGCACATAGGCAGCGGCCAACTGACTAGGAGGATTTCCCTATAGTATTTGAGTTTGTCCTCCCTCTCAATAGTGGGAAAAAGGCTCCCATTTTGGACCGGTAGCGAGGGTCCAATAGGGTGGAGAGCCAGAAGTCATCCCTCTGCGGATGCTGACTATTCGGCTGTCACTAGCCAGGCAAATCAGCATGCTGCGGGCCATTGCACAAGTGACTCCGAGGGCTCCCTGCCTCCATCTCCACTGTATACTGCCAGGTGCTTGGGGTCATCTGCCTCGTCTTCCTCATCTCCATCTACCTCCTCCAGCTGTTCCCGCTCTCCTCTCTTGTCACCTGGGTAGAAAAATCCACTCATTTCACCAGACAATGCTTCTGCTCCAATGTCCTCCTCTCCTCCTCCATTTCAGTCCCACCGGACTCATGTGGCGCGAGATGTAGTCGCCACGTCTCCAGTCCCTGCCCAGACAGATTTTTCAGCATCTAGTTCCAGGACATGAAGCAGTGGAATGACGTTATTCATCCCGTAGTCCTGGCGACTGACAAATAACGTGGCCTCCTCGAATGGCCTCAACAAACGGCAGGTGTCACGCATGAGCTGCCACTGGCTGACATCAAAGTTACACAGGGGAGTACTCCTGTAGCCTGGATCATCAAAAAATCGTTAATGGCCTTTCTCTGTTCATACAGTCGGTCCAACATGTGCAGGCTGGAATTCCAACGGGTGGAAACATACATATAGAGTGTGTTGGGGGAGGCCGTTCTGCGCTGCAATCAAGGGGGGGGTTTT
>JAODAL010012784.1:0-93993 GCA_025379985.1 Phyllomedusa bahiana
CTAAAAAATTCAACTTAACAAACCTTCGCGTGAGGGAAAAGGACATGCCTGAGTTCATAGAAGACTGTCTAGACTGAATGCAGGCTGTGGTATGAAAAAGAGCTCTTACCAAATAAGACTGCATAGAGAGAGGACAGTGACATATGAACTCAGAGAGGGTAAGGGGAGCACACTGATTCGGGAGCGAGCATGAACAGTGAGGGGGTATGATGTCATCCCCCTTCAGTTAAGAAACACCCAGCTGGGAGGGAAAGAAACACCCCTGGATTTTAGTAACTGAGAGAATCAACCTTCAAGAAAACAGCCGAACTGATGAAGCGATACATCCCCTTTAATACAATGGTATTTCTAGGTGTCCTGTTATACATTGGTAGTTATAGCTGTTCCCTAATACATTGTAGTTATGTGTCCTTTAATACAATGGTATGCACATCTGCCCTGTATTACATTGGTACTTACATCTGTCTCCTACCACATACTAGACGTCCTTCAGTACTCACATCCACCTTCTAATACATTGGTTCTAACAGCTACATCTAATTTGTTTTTTCTGCATGTCCTCTAATGCATTGGCAAGTACTGTGGTCCTCCATTATATTAGTACTTACAGCTGTCTCCTGATACCTTGGTATTTCTAGGTGTCCTCTAATACATGGTACTCCACCATCCCCCTTCTTCTAATAACATTCATAAGCCTACTTTAACATTGGTCCCTAATTTTACTATATTTCTAGGTGTCCTGTACTAGTACTAGTACATGCAGCAGTCCTCAGATATATTAGTACTTACAGCTGTCTTCTTCATCTGTGAAAACACTGATCACATAACAGGCGTAGACAAAACCGATAAGCTGCAGAGAGACAGCAAAAGAGATCTCAGTTAATAGGGCAATTATAAAAGGATTTCATAAAGCAGATATTCAGCATTGTTAATTGGAATCAAAAGGTATTATTAGTACATTACATATCCTTTTAAAAGTACAACAGAAGTGCTGGTCTATAAGAAACCTCTCTGATTACTTGAGAAAGCAGCCCTATCTGAAGAAGTTACTTTTTTTTACTCATCATTAAGGAATTTAACAATGGGAATGACACATAATAGATAAATGGCATAGTACTTAGCTGTGAAACTATAATAATAATTGCAGCAAGTGCAGTGTTAAAGGCATTTATGCCCATCTGAGGATCATTTGTACTTGAGGCTGAATTTATGAGTTGGCACAGCAGGATGCTGCCCATAGGCAGCTAAGGTGAAGAGTGATCTGTTTCCTTGTTGCTTGCATAGCAAGATTTTTATTTCATGAACAAACACAACTAAAGCACTTGAAAGTAGAAGGGTTGTATAAACACTGTTTATTTTTTATAAGTACATATATTTGTAAAGTTTGTTATTTTGGCAATATCTATTCAATGGAATCTAACTTCTATTGTGGTACAACCCTTTTAATGAGTAAGGGTATGTTCACACAGCAGATTTGAACGCTGATTTTGGAGGCAGATTCAGCGCTGAACCTGCCTGAGAATCAGCGTCCAATCCGACTGTAAAATTATTTATATTATACCCTATGCAAACTAAGTATTATCAGTACGTACTGTCTGTGCCAACAAAGAATTGACATGTCAATTCTTTCAGGCAATTTATGCACAGAAAATAATAAAATATATAAGGTAGGAATCGGCCTTGGGTTGTCCGTGTCATTTCTCGTTGACATTCAATGAGGAAACATGCCCTTTTGAGGGGGAAAAATCTGGGTAAATCTTTTTTCAGACAGTAAAATTTCACAGATTGAAAATACAAATACAAAATGAAAATCTGCTGCATGGATCCTAGGGTATCACCTTGGATTTCTGCCACAGATTTGCAACAAATTTTTCCAATAAAATTTTTTGTAATGTGCATAAGCCACTCTTTGTGTACATGACAAAAACATAGATCTCTGACTATTACATAACTTTTTTTTCTGTAGTTTTCTCTCTTGAATGCTTCATCTTTAAATGTCAGTTCTCCATGAACACAGCTCCGGTCTAGCTGCTGAGAACTTCTATGCACAGCAGACATAAGGGAGATCTAGCTTCCCTGCGTCTCTGTAGCACAACTTTCGAAGCAGAAGCGGCATGGAGGACATTATACAGCCGTACTGAGCAGTGAATCCAACAGTGGGGTAAGAAGACATGCTGTACTTTAACCAGCAGTAACTCTCTATATATCTGTGCCTCTTTTTCTGCAGCTGCTCCCATTCCCCTCTATTTTGACTTTTATGGGCAGCAGCTGTAATCTGATCTATAAGTAAAGCTGATAATTTGTCTTCATCATTGCTTCACTGTTGATGGATTGTATGAACTGATCTGAGAGCAAATGGTCACTCTAAGTACAGAAAGAATGATGAGAGGAGTATCATAATTGATAGAAGAGGCATTGTCCGGTAATAAGATCCATTATCAAGCTTTTTATCTGCACTCATACTAATAACATCTGGAAATAAATAGTTACTCCTGAAAGGGACTGTATAATTAAGAAAACTAATTTTAATACCCTATTAGAGAACAGTGGGTTAATGGAAAGGAACCAATACAGGACTCTCTTCTGTTAGCCAGAAAGAACATTGGCTAAAAAGATACAGCTTTTGCAGTAAAGCTAATTTGCCTGTTTTGTAATTGAAACCTTCCCCACAGATTACAGTTAAAGGGATATTCCTGCAATCATAATATGACTTATTCTATGCATACACTTGTCCCTCAACAAACAAAAATAATTGTTTCTGGGCTGACCATTGTATGTTGAAACCATGACTGTTTGGAAAACTAGTAATTGGTTCCAAGGCCCAAAATAAGACCTCAGCACAATGCAAAATGAAGATTAAAGAAAGTTTTGCATATAATACAGATAAAGCAAGTCCTTACATATAACAGTCAAAAAGAGCTACTGGAAGCCTGAAACTTTGAGAACAGAAGCTTCTTTGGTTCATGCACTTTATACACAATCTTCTAGAAAATAGAAAATGTCTCTGTCTACACCTGGTCCTAAAAGGAGCCGCTCATCATGGCACATATAAAGTGCAGTACAGGACATGTACTTCCGCACTGTACTGTAGAGAGGCGCTAATGGACTGCCAATTACTGCGTGCACTTAACTAATACAGGTGTTTTAAAAGTATAATGTTCATGATAAGTGACTGGATCCGTGTCTGAGATATTGTATCTTGAAATCATACTCAACATACAATGTTCCAGGAGAGATCATTGTATGTTAATCTTTAAGCCAATGGAACTTTTGGGATCACTGTATTGTGACATAAGAAATATTATAATCATCCCCCCACAAAACAAAGTATGTCATCTGTTACTACCTGGTTGCCCTTAGTTATATACTTTGTAATCCAGGTCATAGGGATGACCATGCACAATACAGCACAAGTTAACAATGGTAGAGATCGTTCTCTTCCTCTATACCATGTAACTGGTCACCATACATGGTGAAACTGCACATGCAAAGTCACACAGCAAGGATGCAGAGAATAGTCCTTTCATTAAAATGGCTAATGGTGGGATATCCCTTTTTAATCAGTTCTTTAGGAAACCCCTGTTGACAAAAGTAGAAAACACCTTTAAAAGAACGACCAATAATCCTGTTGAGATATGGTTGTAAAATATGTAGCTACTGCCCATCTGCTCTTGAACTCTACATCCAGACTTACCATATAAAAACTTTGATTGACCATGCTAATTCACTTGCCTGGTGGGACTGCTGCCAAACTACTATTCTCATTCTCCGTTGTCAGCACAATGCCAATCCAGCTGATATACTGAGATTTCTGACATACACTGATGCCCACCATCTACACACTTTCTAATGGATTGTCAGACACCATGTCCGTAACAACTAGTCTGTCTCAGACTAGTCAGATTGTCAGCTCAAGGCCAAGCTGGCAATGAACTGAACACAGACACAGTTTAAGGAGGCTTGACATTTCAATGGACAACCAATTTAAATACAGAAAAAAAACTATTGCTATATATTAAGATTATGGAAACTATGAAGATCCACTTTACAGTAAGTAAATTTTTATTTTTAATAGAGAATAATTAAATTACAAAATGATATGTTTTAATATAGAAGACATAAGACTATGAATGACTTTCAAGCAAGCAAAAAATTATTAACTGCATCAAATACACAAATATGGGCAATAAAAAGTAATGACCCAGAGAGAACAAGGAAAATAAAATCACTTAAAGTATAATCAGAATACAAATTAAAGTTTTATTTTAGTTCATATTTCTTATGTAAAGCATAAGTTTTCTAAAAAAAAAAAAGAACTATATAAAGTATTGAGTGATCAGTAGTGCTTGATAATAGGTATTTTAGGAATAGAAGTACCTCATGTACTGGTTTACAGACAAACAACTGTTTTCGCTTCTCAGAGCAGGTGTAATTACAGGAGATTTAATCTCCAGTAATCTCCAGTAAACAAACCTACATCCCAGCTAGTTACACAGAAGCCAAATTTGCTCATCACTGCTATAGAACCACCCACAGTCTGACAAAGCAGAGTGGATGAAAAACTGCCTGTGACTCATTGAAACAACCCTTTAACCCCTTAACCTCCCTTGACGTTACTGTATGTCATGGTGTAGTGCCTGTCAATGCACCATGACATACAAGAATGTCATGACAATCGTGTGGGCACAGTCAGGCTACTGCAGTAGCCATCGGGAGCGGAGATAACTCCGTTCCTGGCAGCTTAACCCCTTAACTGCTGCAATCAATAGTGATCGTGGCACCTAAAGAGTATGATAGAGGGAGGGAGCTCCTCTGTCCTTCATTGGAAGCGCCGCAATGAGATTGTGGGGTTCTGGTGGTTATCATGGCAACCAAAGTTCAGACAATGACCTCCCGGTTGTCTATGATGTCATCCTGCCAGACTCTGCTCGGGGGCGGAGTCTAACAGGATGATTAAGGCTAAATTCACACGGCTTAACTGTGGGACGTAATTACGCCCCGCAATTACGGCGTGTGGACAGGGGCAGGGCGGGAGCGGGGGAGTGAGCGGGGGGCCGGCACTTCGCCGGCCCATTTACTTGCATTACCAGCGGCGCGTATACACCGCTGGTAATTCACATGTCACTTATCTCCCCGCCCGGCGGATTCGCCGAGCGGAGAGAGGAGACGTAATCCATAGTTTCTATGAGAACTGTGGATTACCGTAATGAATGGGCCGTTTTCAGCCTGTAATTTGCGCACGTCGGCGCGTAATTACGGACCGAAATACGGCCCATTTTAAGCCGTATGAACTTAGCCTAACAGTTAGTATAATACACTGCAGCTTAGACATGCTGCAATGTATTACACCTGTGTTATACCAGTGATCTAATGATCACAGAGTATAGTACCATAGTGGGACGAGTGAAAAAATTAAAAAATATATGAAAGGAAAAGTGTAAAAAAAATTATAAAAAATACAGTAAGACATGCACACCACCCTTTACAAACTACAGATACCAATCAACCCAAAAAAGATCAAAAATAAAAAAGGACACATATTTGGTATTGCAGAGTGCATAACGACCTATCCTATAAATCTGTCTTGTTATTTTACCCTTTCAATGAACGCCATAAAAACGCAAAAAAAAAAATGGTAGAATTGCAATTTTTTGTTTATCCTGCTGCACATAAGATGGAATAAAGAGAGATCAAAAAGTCATATAAATTCCAAAGTGGTACCAATGAAAACATCAGTTTGTCCTGTAAAAAAAAGACCTTACACAGAAAATTAAAGAAGTTGTCAGAAGAGAACGATACATAAATATTGTTTTACACAATAAAAACATGTTTGTTTTTAAAACTGCTACTACATGAAAAAAAAGATATAAATTGGGTATTGCCACAACTGTATCTTCCAGGAGAGTAAAACATTTCAGGTGTACTACACGGTGAGCGCTATAAAAAATAAAAATAAAAAACACTACCACGATTTCCATATTTTCTTCATCCTGTCTCCCAAAAACAGATTGCAAGTCGATCAAAAAGTCATGTGTCCCCAAAAAATGATACCAATAAAAATGTCAGCGCAACTCGGGAACAACAAGCCCCTACATAGCTCTATACACAGAAAAATAAGAAAAAGTTCTGGCTCTCAGACTATGGCAATGCAAAAATGTGTTTTCCTTTTTAAATATAAGTGATTTTATTGTGTAAAAGCAGTAAAACATAAAAAATATACAATTTGGGTATCACAGTAATTGTATCGACCTGCTGAGTAAAACGGTACAGCATTTCATTTATACCACAAGGTAACCACTGTAAAAAATAAAATAAAAAACTACCAAGATTGCTGTATTTTGTTCATTCTGCCTCCTAAAAACTTTGATAAGAAGAGATCAAAGTGTCATATGAACCCCATTATGGTACCAATAAAAATGTCAACTCATCACACAAAAGCCCCTAACCAGCTCTGTATACAGAAAAATAAAAATGTAATGGCTACCAGACTATGACAACATAAAAACGCAATTTTTTTTACAAACCCATTTCTATTGTGTAAAAGTAGCAAAACATAAAAAACAATATAAAATTTTAATTGTACCGACCCACATAGTAAAGTTATCATGTCACTTATGCCGCATGGTGAACGCTGTGGCCCTGAGTTAAAAAAAAAAAAACTGTGGAACACCTGTGTGCCCAAATTGCACAATACACCTCAAGATGAGATCCCTGAGAGGTGTCAAATTCAAAATGGGTGACTTCTGGAAGATTTCACCTGTTCTGGTACTTTGGGAGCTTTGTAAATGTGACATGGCCCCCACCAAAATCTGCTTTTCAAAAGCCAAATAGCGCTCCCTCCCTTGTATACCCTGCCATGAGCCCAAACATCAGTTTACACCCACATATCGGGTATTACCGAACTTGGAAGCAATTGCGTAATAAATTTTGGGGTGCTTTTTTTCCAGAATTCCTTTTAAAAAATTTCAGCTAAAATGTCATTTTATTGGAAAAAAAATAGAATTTATTTTCACAGCCTAATGTTAAAAATTTTTATCTAACACCTGTGGAGTCAATATACTAACTACACCCCTGGATATATTCCATAATTTGTGTAGTTTCCCAAATTAGGTATTTGTATTAAGTTTTAGCACCTTAGGACATCTGCAAAACCAAAATGTTGCCTTAAAAGGAACCTGTCACATAGATTATGTCCCCCTTGTTGAGGACAGCACAAGCTAGTGTCAGACCTGCTGTTTCCAGCGCTGTGTCCCTTATTCTGTAAGATGCTGTAGTTTTAGAGCATTTAATGCTCAAATCGTATTCACGAGCAGGTGTTAGCCACGCCCACCAAAGGCTAGCCCTGCCCACTGACAGTTATTCTAATGTTTCTACCTATTCAAAGTAATAGGTTTATCAGTTGAGGTGGGCTGCGCTAGCCTCAGGTGGGCAGGGTATGAAAAAACTGACTCTTTTCATGACTCTTTTCTGGCTGAAAATTGCAAATTTGAGCATTAAATACTCTAAAACTACAGCATCTTACAGTATAAGGGACACAGCGCTGGAAACAGCAGGTCTGTCACTAGCTTTTTCTTCCTTCAGCAAGGGGGGCATAAAATATGTGACAGGTTCCCTTTAAATATATCCTAATGAAAATAAGACCACAAAATCCAGTAGGTGCTTCTCCTATTCTGAGTCTTGTGGTTGAGTCAAATAGAGCACTAGGGCCACATATGGGATATATTGAAAATGACAGAATCAGGGGAATCAATAATGAGTTACATTTTCCTGTTACCATTTACTGTGTTCCAGTAAGTAATAGATAAAAATTGAAAATCTTCAAAAAAAAGTGAAATTTTGAAATATTACTGCTTCTTTGCTTTAATTTCTCTGAAACACCTAAAGGGTATAACAAACTTCCTAAGTGTCGTTTTGAATCTTTTGAGGGGTGCATTTTCTTAAATGGAGGCATTTATAGGGGTGTCTAACATGTAGGCCCCTCAAAGTCACATCAGAACTGGACTGGTCTTTAAAAAAATCTGTGTTGCAATTTTTCTTGAAAATGTTATAATTTGCAACAAAATTTAACAATCCCCTAATGACCTAAAAAAATAAAAGACTGTTTAAAAAATGATTCCAGCATAAAGTAGACATATGATAAATGTTCATTATTTACTAGTTTGTTTGGTATGACCATCTGTCTTACGCGCAGAAGTTTTGAAACTTTAAAAATGGCAAATTTTTCCAAATGTTCACAATGTTTTTTATATTTTTCACAAATAAACAAGGATTGTTTTGACCATAGTTAATTGCTAACTTAAAGTACAATGTGTCACAACATAAAAATCTCAAAATCACATGAGTAGGTAAAACCATTAAAAAGTTATTAACCTATAAAATTAGACGTCAGATTTAAAAAAAAAAAAAAAAAGGCTTGTTACTTAAGTCCAAAACAGGTTTAGTTAAGGAGTTAAGGTTTTTTTTCCCCTGCATTATTATTTCCCAAACCTTGTAGGAAGTAAGGCTTGTATAACCCTCTGTTTTTCTAAGATAGGTATGATTTTAGTATATACAAACATGGAAGGGAGGATGTGCGGTCCATGCCTCTCCCTTCCATGATTTTAGTATAGCTAAGACTATAAGAATATTTTTTAAATAACTAAAATCTATCTAACATTTTACAAAAATTAGTTGTTACGTCTGGCACCGAGGAAAGGAGGTTGATCCGCTCAGTCACCTAGGAGTGTTGGCATAACCTACGCCAAGGAGAGGAGACTAAGGGGTTCCCGGGTATTCACCAGAGCTTGCTGCAAGTCAGTTGATCTTCACTGCGGGGAATCTCTGGGTCATTACCCCCGACGTAGGTCCTCAAGGTGGTAGTGTGGTACAGAAGGACGAGGTAGAATCATGGTCAGGGCAGGTGGCAGACAAGGCAGAGTCAGGTTCGTAGAAAAGGTAGGCAACAGGTAGGCAAACTGGAGAACGCACAGGAGTGGTAGAATGAGCATAGAGATAGAAGCTAAATATTCTCATCTTACATGAAAAAAATTCCTGACCCCAGATCTGGCAATCTGGAAAAACCATTTTCCAGAGACCTTGGGTGACATGTAAGAACATTTAGTCCAGTTCTAAATCGCTTTGAGGCAGTGTACAATGACCAGAATGTATGAACCTGTTCTTCCGCAGTTCATACATACAGGCATATTCTAGTGCCCATACGACAAGCCTGGCCCAAGCAGACCACCAAGGCCAGGTGCCTGGCCTCGGTGGGGAAACTAGCAATTTTGGGTCAGTAACTGTAGGTTACTGACACTTGTAGCTGAGTGACCCCCGAGACTGTCTAAAATGGTGGCTGGACATGAGTGAGTGTTCACAAGACATAGAGGATGCCTTCTTGTTATGGATACAGTCCTGGGTTTAAAATAATCATGGGAGAGATCTCTACATTGACCTTTGATACATTTATACATATTTATTAAGTCACTCCAGAGCCCTCTTTTCTATAAACTAAATAACCCTAATTTTGATATTGTTTATGGGTACTGTGATCCACCCATTCCTTTCACTACTATTGTTGCCTGCCTTGGAAACAGCTCAGCCTCTGTTATATCTGTCTTGTGTACTGGTGGCCAAAACTGTATACAATATTCCATGTGGGGTTGAACTTAGGGCCATCTTACACAATCACAGGCAGATTAAATAGAAGACCGGGGGAAACTGCATTCTCCAGGAGACAAACCAAGTAACCTAAAAAGGAGGCTGTATAGCTGGTCATAAAGCAGGTTAACTGGCAGAGCACTGTACAGGTGGCACAGAATTCTAAGAGAAGGGAGGCTGAAAGGCACACCTTGGCAATGGCATGGTGGCCATGCTGATGTAGTTTACGAAAAACAGTGGTGAAGCCCGTCTTCTTCTTCCCTAAGACCCACCACCATTCCTAGCATGAAAGTGAAGTCCTTAATATTTTTATGCTGCATTATCTCAAGTAGTGAGAGACATACAGCTATTCCCAGTGTGTTTGTTATATTTGGCTCAAAAAGTGGAACATTCCTAATTAGGGAGAGGCACCTTGTAGATGTGCAAAACTGAACTTTAAATACAGTACTGTATATTCTGATGAGTGGCCTGCACCAAATAATGAATATTTGGTATGGCATTAATTCCAGTCATACTGCAAGGCTCAGTGAAAGCTACATCCAACAGGTGGCGCTGAAGAGTCCTCTTTTCCTTTGAGCTTATTTGAATATATCTTATTTCTGAACATGCTGGAGTTTTGTGAAACTTTCAGTATAATAGTTGCAGTGTGAGCGCTATGACCTCAGACTCCAGCATATTCATGAGCTGTCTGATTCTTTTTTTCTTCTGCCTGCTGAGGATTTTGCTAGCATATTGTGACTATGTATTGAATCTGCACTGTGAGGAATTGAAGTCCTTACCGATAGCGGGGTAAAGGTGGATACATCTATATGCTTTAGAACTATAATGTATGATGACCATCTTAATATCCACATAAATATATACTGGACATTCATATGTAAAAGCTAAAATGTAAACATCATTTTAGGACAACTATCAGCAGGTGGCTTCCTCAATTTAACATAACTTAGTTTGGCGTGCAGCAGCTAATTTACATTCACATTAAAAATGTAGATGACACCTGTCAGCTACATGCATATTAATAAGGTGATCAGGTTACATTTACACAATCCCAAATGTACTTGTAAATGGTTGCTATAAAGAGGCAGCTGAGAAACATGCTGCAAGAATCCCTTATCAGCTCTTACTACAAGCTCTTATAGGGACAACAGACTCAAAGACATATTCCCAGTCCCCCCTCTCCTCTCCTTTCGGCAACCACCAAACCTGCGGCGCATTATTGTCCGGAGCGCTCTGAAGGCCCCAACTGAAAATGGCACCTCACCCTGCCTGCAGAACAGGTGCAAGACCTGCAGACACATCCACACTGCTGACAGTGTACCTGTCCCACAGTCCCAGCAGGTGCACATAATTAGGGGGACATTTTCCTGCAGGTCTAGCAATGTGGTGTATCTGATTATGTGTATGCAATGTCCTACCACAGGCCTCTATGTGGGGGAAACAGGGCAGAGACTCAGCCAGCGTATGAATTCACACAGATTCACCATTAACAACAACAGAACTGATCTGCCAGTGGCCGCACATTTCTCTGGAGAAAATCATTCCATGGAAGATTTGCAGGTAACGGTCTTAAGGGAAGATTTTAAGACTCAGAGGGAGAGGAAGGAATGGGAATATAAATTAATGCAAAAATTTAAAACTCTGCAAAATGGGTTAAATATTCATGCCAGCTTCATGTCAAGCTATGTGTGAAATGTGAGTGCAACAAATCTCCCCTGATTGCATATAAAGATAAGAGAATAATTGCTGATCACTCCCGTCACGCCTCACAAGTTTCCAGACTGTTTAATTCTTGACAGGTTGTAAATAACTGCTCTACCTATATTTCGCATTTTGTTATTTTTAAGAATTCTAAGATCCTTTGAAGATCCATGTCTTGTGTGTATAAAAAGTCTGTGTATTTTCAGTTTGTTGTATAACATCAGTCTGAAGAAGAGAGCTAGTCCTCTCGAAAGCTCACTATCAAATATACTCAGTTAGCCTCTAAAAGGTATCGCCTGATTTCTTCACTATTCTACTACTTTCTATGGCTAACACGGTACAGCATTATACTACTAGCAACTTGGAAGATACCACAATGTACCGCTCAAGAATGGAACTGAAAAACCGGCTTAAGAAACTTGCACAACTTAACAGCGACATCTTCTTCTTAACAAAATGCAAAAAGGAAAGACTCATCCCAAAAGGCTTCTCCCTGCATAACCCAACCCGGCACACCTACAACAGCCGATATGCAGAACAACTATGTATTCGGACATCTGAGAGGCTGCGGAACAATATGATAAAAATTTCCTATAACAACAAAAGAAGAACACAGGAGGAGATACAGGCCCTAAAGACATCACTGGAGAATAACACAGAGGAGATGAAGGCCAAACTCCACACATACTACCGGAAACTGCAGGACATGCTCATCAAGAACAAAAAGAAAAAGCTCCAGAGACTGAGGCAGAAAGGCTTCATCACTACAACTACAAGTACCAGCCCAGCTCAGCAGACCTGTGTGGTGAACCTTTCCTCCTATGAGCCAAACAAACATGAAATGGCAGTTCTCTCCAAAGGTCTCTCCTTCTGCCCCTCAGCACTCACTGACCATGTCAAACTCTGCAATGAAAATGGAGGAGTTCTTCAAAAAAATGATATTGAGTGAATTCTTCTATGGAAAAGACCTTACATACAGCAGGTACTCTGAGACAGATAAGCAAATAACGAAACCAACCAAAAAATCTACCTGGACCCCACGGCCTGGAACTAATGCAGCACTGGATAAATACATTGACTGTTTCAGAAGCAAGGTAAAATCTGAAATCCTGGAGAAACAAAAGAAACAAGTACACAACCTAACCCTGCAGGAACAGAAGGCTATTGCTTCACTGAAAGAAAATCAGGATATAATTATAAAACCTGCTGACAAAGGGGGCACAATAGTCATGATGAACACCTCTGACTATATCCAGGAAGCGAACAGAAAAATGTCAAATCCCATCCACTACTGCAAACTTGGAAATGATCCCACAGAGGCCTATATGAAACAACTATAGGATATGATAAAAAAGTTTCCAATTCAGGTCCGGAAGCAGGTGGAATTGCTTATCCCAGAGGATCTCAAGCCAGGCTGCTTATATATGCTCCCCAAGATCCACAAAGTTGGCAACCCTGGGAGGCCTATCATTTTGGGCATTGGGACACTGACAGAGAATATCTCGGGTTAGGTGGAAAATCTCCTAAATCTCCCTGGTCAAAGATACCCAAGCTACATCCAGGACACAACAAAAACCTTCTAACAAAACTCAATGCCTCGGTCCACTTCCTGAGGGCACCATTTTGGCCACCATGGATGCAGAATCCTTGTATACAAACATTCCCCACAAGGATGGAGTTGCAGCATGTCAGGTGCACCTAGAGAAACAAGACCTCCCAACGAAGCCAGTCACACAGCTCATCCAGTTCATACTCAGCCACAACTATTTTACTTTTGGAGAAGACCTGTATCTACAGCAAATGGGAACTTCCATGGGGTCCAGATGTGCGCCCCAATATGCAAATCTCTTTATGGCGGCACTGGAAGGAGCATATTTATAACATGCAACACCAAACCCATGATGTACCTCCGTTATATTGATGATATCATTGTCATCTGGACTGCGGGCGAGGAGGCCCTAATTCAATTCCATAATGACTTCAATAACTTTCACCCCACCATTAACCTTAAACTTACCTATTCAGAGAGCAAAATCCACTTTCTGGATACTACAATACACATCAAAGACCACCGGCTACTCATATCAGTATACCACAAACCGACAGACAGAAGGCCTACCTCAGGAATGACAGCTTCCACCCCAAGCACATAAAACAGTCTATTATATACAGCCAGGCTATACGGTACAATCGTATTTGCTCCGACAAAGCAGACCTGGACAAGCACCTTCTGGATCTGAGGACAAAATTTCTCAAACTTGGATACAGACCAAAATTGACTGACAACCAAATCAGCAAAGCGGCCGCCATCAACAGAGACAGTCTACTTACATACAAAGAGACCCAGAGGAAGAACGAGTGCCCCTAGTTGTCACCTACAACCCACAGCTGGAGATCTACAAAAGATTGCCAAGGAACTTCAACCTGTGCTACATAGGGACAACAGACTCAAAGACATATTCCCAGTCCCCCTCTCCTCTCCTTTCGGCAACCACCAAACCTGCGGCGCATTATTGTCCGTGAGCGCTCTGAAGGCCCCAACTGAAATGGCACCTCACCCTGCCTGCAGAACAGGTGCAAGACCTGCAGACACATCCACACTGCTGACAGTGTACCTGTCCCACAGTCCCAGCAGGTGCACAGAATTAGGGGGACATTTTCCTGCAAGTCTAGCAATGTGGTGTATCTGATTATGTGTATGCAATGTCCTACCACATTCCTCTATGTGGGGAAAACAGGGCAGAGACTCAGCCAGCGTATGAATTCACACAGATTCACCATTAACAACAACAGAACTGATCTGCCAGTGGCCGCACATTTCTCTGGAGAAAATCATTCCATGGAAGATTTGCAGGTAACGGTCTTAATTGGAGATTTTAAGACTCAGAGGGAGAGGAAGGAATGGGAATATAAATTAATGCAAAAATTTTAAAACTCTGCAAAATGGTTTAAATATCATGCCAGCTTCATGTCAAGCTATGTGTGAACTGTGAGTGCAACAAATCTCCCCTGATTCCATATAAAGATAAGAGAAATAATTACTGATCACTCCTGTCACGCCTCACAAGTTTCCAGACTGTTTAATTCTTGACAGGTTGTAAATAACTGCTCTACCTATATTTCGCATTTTGTTATTTTTAAGAATTCTAAGATCCTTTGAAGATCCATGTCTTGTGTGTATAAAAAGTCTGTGTATTTTCAGTTTGTTGTATAACATCAGTCTGAAGAAGAGAGCTAGTCCTCTCGAAAGCTCCCTATCAAATATACTCAGTTAGCCTCTAAAAGGTATCGCCTGATTTCTTCACTATTCTACTACTTTCTATGGCTAACACGGTACAGCATTATACTACTACAAGCTCTCAGTGTATTGCATTTCCAAGCACATGTCTTATTCCTGATATTGTCTCATGTCGTTATTGTTACCATTATTATCATCCTGTTATAGTCTTCCCAAAACAGCCTAAAGCCATTTTCTAAAACAAAGTCTACACCGAGTATTTTTTATTTTTTTTAAAAGTAAGATTACAGCCAACATGAGATCAGGATATTCTCAAGAGTGAGGGAGATACGGTATATAAATATGTGATTGAGAAACGTATGGGTCTACCAAAGCTGTTTGTTTAAAAAAATTAGCATAAGGGTTTAAACACCAATAATAACTTTGTGAACAGGGACATTTTTAAGGCAATAATCCACATTTAAGTAAAGTGCAAATGATCCACAAGTGCCCACTTCATTATCCCAGCACCTTGCCTTCCTTTGTTTTATAGCCCCTTTGTTATCAGACCTCATTCTCACTACCATTAAATTGGTTTTCTCACTACAATTATTAGCTTTAAACATGTAGGCAAAGGTAAAAAAAAGGACTATTACCAAACACATTGCTGCTTTGATTTTGCTTTGTTTGGGAGATAGAGGAGATTTTATCTCCTCCTTGTTTACACAAGTTTCACTAGGTTACTGACTATCTCTTTCTGCTCACATTACTCCAGCTGTCCTGTCCAACCATGGTAACTCACTCCCTGCTGAGTGTTATCTCCATATCAGGAGCTTTTTTATCTATGTTTGTTATGCCTCAGCGATATGCTTTAGTAATATTTCTTAAATTTCTTATGTATTTCAGTTTAGCTACAACAGCTCCATCTAGTGTCCATTTGTGTTTATTGATAGTTAAGCACATTATGTTAGGTTTGTCCCATGAAGGCTGCCTTAATCATACCACATGACCTACTGACATCATAGTCTTCTTCATCAGCAGTCATTCATTTTCTCCTAAACACATGTAGATGGAAGACATGTAGAACCATGCTCTCACATCCAGACCTACAGTTAGCATCGCTGGTGCATCTAAACTGCCATTCAGGGCTGCACATTGTATAGTGTTGTATTCTATGTCAATAGCTGTTGTTTATAGTTTGTAGTTAGATTCATGTTTTCTGCAGACAGGATAGCACATGTACCCTGTACGCTCACATGTATATGTCTGCACACTCATAAGATAAACATCAACACAGTCCAATGAATCAATCTTTTCTTTTATAATATTCTTTTTCAATTGACACAGCCCATAAACATATTAGGGCAATAATATACAAAATGTATTGGGAGAACCAAGTCTGAGGAGGGAGAAGTTTCCTTCAAAACGTCACCAGAGAGCGGATGGCTATTCTCACGGATATGGCAACTACTTGCTCCATGTCTTTCTAAAGAACTACCACTTGATGTTGATTCTAAGGACGTGGTATCTATATTGGACGTATCACAGGTTTTTCTAATTTTTACTTGTTACATTTCGCATATTATTGCCCTAAGATGTTTATGGGCTGTGTCAATTGAAAAAAAAAATATTATAAAAGAAAAGATTGATTCATTGGACTGCATTGATGTTTACATTATGAGTCTGGATAATGGGGCTGCAGGAGAAAGCCTAACGCCAGTCCAACTGTAATACGGCATATATTCAAGTTTGGTCCATTAGATTGCTATATGTCTACACACTCTTCATCCTGTATTGTATGTTATGCACATGTAAATATGCTTGCATTGTCTTGTGTATACTTCACATTTGCATGCTGTTATACCACAGTAAATGTATGTTTTTCTATGTTCCCCAGTTTTACACTATTCTATACCATAAAGCTGCCTGTCAACTTATGCTCCGCACACATAGGAAGGACAGAACAATGTTACTGTCAAGCTTTAGCCTGGTAAGGCTCTAAAGCCTTATGGACTAAAGTTTACAAACCTTCTGTACTCATGTCACAGTAACAGGCTCATCTATGAATAGCAGAGCTGATATGCCAATCACTGCTATAGAACCACATATATCGAGACCAGGAAGTGTTAGTCTGAAGCTAACTGGGGCTCTGAAACAGCAGGGTGAGAACAAACCTTTAACTCTGCAAAGTGTCTATCAATCAACTCAAAGGGGGATGTGTGGTGTTGGAATAGAGGAGAATTAGAGTGGGTACTTGTACTTACCCAGTGGGCACTTGCAACTTACTTTTGTAATACATAAAAGTGAAATACATTTGTACAAACACCTCAGTTTACATCAATAACAGTACTTAAAACTGTAGTAACTTCAGTCTCCCAAATAAGTCTGACAGTCTACTTTTTGCCACTTAGGGCCCAGCCTATTTAAAGGGATGTTCCCACCACAGACTCTGATCGTATATCAAAATAATAGGGCTCCTGAAAACATCAGCTCACAATGCAGAGCTAGTCACGATTGCGCATGACTTCCAATCTCTTCTGTGGGAGTTACAAGTACAGACGAGAAAAAATGGAGACTCGTGCTTGACCAAGACCGAATCTCCATTCTGAGCCAACACTTTCTGGGAACCGTTCCCAAGATAGGTGTGGGTTCCAAACGTTGGACCTAAAAGACTTTGATGGCACATCCTATCAAAATGCCATCAAAGCGGTTGGAACACCCCTTTAAGGGCTTTTCAGGGCCTTACCTTTGACATTTTCTAGTCAGCTATATTTTTATTTGTTGTAGGTCATGTCATTTTTCTTGGGAACATGATGGAATTCGTATAATTTATTACATTGAAGGAAATAATTATTTGATCCCCTGCTGATTTTGTAAGTTTGCCCACTGATAAAGACATGAACAGTCTATAATTTTAAGGATAGGTTAATTTTAACATTGAGAGATAGAATATCCAAAATCAAATCCAGAAAATCACATTGTCTAAATTCTATAAATGTATTTACATTTTGCAGTGAGAAATAATTATTTGATTCCTCTGGCAAAAAAAGACAATACCTGGTGGCAAGACCCTTGTTGGCAAGCACAACAGTCAGATGTTTTTTGTAGTTGATGATGAGGTTTGAGGCTGTCGCTTGGCAACTCAGAGCTTCAACTCCTTCCATAAATTTTCTATGAGATTAAGGTCTGGAGACTGGCTAGGCCACTCCATGACCTTTATGTGGTTCTTTTTGAGCCACTCCTTTGTTGCCTTGACTGTATGTTTTGTGTCCTTGTTTTGGTGGAAGACCCAGCCACGACCCATTTATTTTATTTTTTTTTTAAATTGTAATTTTTATTAAGAAGATGTTTAAAGCATTACACATACAAATTGTCCAATAGAAAAGTAGAACAAATATCGAACAACAGAAATTGCCATGCAAATTATACCAAAAAAAAACCCAGTCAATTGTAGTATTATAAAAAAAATATACACATTAAACAGTCAATACTACAACACATAAACACAGGACTAGACACAAGGGGGAGTCACACATTTCATGCTCAGAACACTAAAGGCTTTAGGCCTGTGTCTAAACTATCCACTTGATGGAAAGCATTCAAAGTTCCATAGGTGACCTCACGTCTCAAAGATTATGTTTGATTACAAAAGCATCCCAGGGAGACCATATTTTTTCAAATGGGGCCAGCGAGTTGTTCAATGATGCAGTTATATACTCCATACACCTAATATCTTTTAGCCTCAATAAGAGGTTCTCCCATGTAGGTGGATCTCGCCTCTTCCAGAATTTAGCTAAAAGACACCTTGCGGAAGTGAAGATATACAAAATCAATTTCAGGATATGCTTCTTTATCGGGAACGTGGTCAAGTTAAGTAGATAAAACAATGGGTCTAAAGGTGCCTTAAAACCCGTTACTTCCTTTATCAGTGCCCTAACCCTGCTCCAAAATCTCCATATCACTGGGCATTCCCAAAATATATGGTACAGATGACCCCCAGCTGAATCACACCGCCAACACCTGTCAGGCACTGAAGGAATCATTTTATGTAGGAGAGATGGCGTGTTATACCATAGAAATAATATCTTATATTGATTTTCTTTGTATAAGTTGCAGGTGGACGTCTGCATAGTCCTGCGCCATATAATTCACCACTCCATAATAGAGATGGGCCTCTGAGAAAATTGTTCCCATTTGAACATATAGGTATGTTGCACAGGTTTATCTGGGAAGGGATCCGATAAGATGGAGTAAATATTCGATATTAGGCCTCTCTTGGAACCTCTATTTTTGCATAAAATTTCAAAGGCGGTAGGAGGGGAGACTGTAGAGGAGCCCAAGATCGAATTGAAAAAGTGTACGATTTGCATATAAGAATATCTACAGGAGTCTGGAAGGGCATATCTACTCTGTAGCTTTTCAAATGACAACACTTGTCTGGAAGAGTGGTCAACTAGATCTGCCAAGTGGAACAATCGTTTCTCAAACCAGACTTTCATTGCGGGATTTTCCACTCCTCCTGGAAATGAGGAGTGAAATAGGAAGGACGTCATGGCCGAGCGTGGAGAGCATAAGTTATAGGTTTTGGCACATTTCTTCCAAATTTCTCTTGTTAGGGCCATGGGACCCAACAACAACCTCTCCAGTGCACCAGGTGATGCAGCCCAAAGAAGAGAATTAGGGTGGACTGGGGCTAACCACAATTTCTCAATTTCAGCCCATCTAGAATATGCAAGTAAGGATGACCATGCTGGAATGCATCTTAGCTGGGATGCCCAATAGTTAGAGATGGGCGAATTTCCCGAAATTCGGTTCGTTCACTTCTCCAGATTTCTCGGCAAAAAATAACTTCGTTCCGAATTACTTCGGGATGAATCACGTTAAAAAAAAGCTATTTCCAGGCTGCACAGAGCCTGCAGGGTGCTGTAGAACATTGTGCCATGCTTAAATATGCAGAGGGAGCTTGGTTTGGTCTTCATACAATGTTGTGTTTTAGTATGACACGCATATGACTGCCGCCGCTCTTAGAATCACTTCACGCTAAAATTCCCTGGGCACTTAAGAGGGCAAAACTGACCGAAAAAACTGAAGGGGAAATGTAGCCTGATAAAGTCATGGCAGCGACAGCTGGAAAAAAACAAGCTGAGGGCTCAGGTGGCAAGATCAGTGACAGAGTATGGAGGTGACGGCGGCAGCCACAGCAGCATGAGGTCAGAGAGTGGCACAATGACATTCTAGAGGTGGAAAAAACAGGAGTAGGCCAAAGAGTGGCACAATGACACAGTGTGGAGTTGACAGCATCAACAGCAGCAGCAGCATGAGGTCAGACAGTGGCACAATGACATTCTAGAGGTGGCAAAAACAGGAGTAGGCCACAGCATGGCACAATGATACAGTGTGTAGGTCACGGCAGCAGCCACAGCAGCAGCATGAGGTCATACAGTGGCACAATGACAGTGTGTAGGTCACGGCAGCAGCCACAGCAGCAGCATGAGGTCAGACAGTGGCACAATGACATTCTGGAGGTGGCAAAAACAGGAGTAGGCCACAGAGTGGGACAATGACACAGTGTGGAGGTCACAGCAGCAGCCAAAGCAGCAGCATGAGGTCAGACAGTGGCACAATGACAGAGTGTGTAGGTCACGGCATCAGCCACAGCAGCAGCATGAGGTCAGACAGTGGCACAATGACAGTGTGTAGGTCACGGCAGCAGCCACAGCAGCAGCATGAGGTCAGACAGTGGCACAATGACACAGTGTGTAGGTCACGGCAGCAGCCACAGCAGCAGCATGAGGTCAGACAGTGGCACAATGACATTCTGGAGGTGGCAAAAACAGGAGTAGGCCACAGAGTGGGACAATGACACAGTGTGTAGGTCACGGCAGCAGCCACAGCAGTAGCATGAGGTCAGACAGTGACACAATGACACAGTGTGTAGGTCACGGCAGCAGCCACAGCAGCAGCATGAGGTCAGACAGTGGCACAATGACAGTGTGTAGGTCATGGCAGCAGCCACAGCAGCAGCATGAGGTCAGACAGTGGCACAATGACATTCTGGAGGTGGCAAAAACAGGAATAGGCCACAGAGTGGCACAATGACACAGTGTGTAGGTCACGGCAGAAGCCACAGCAGCAGCATGAGGTCAGACAGTGGCACAATGACACAGTGTGCAAGTCACGGCAGCAGCAGCATGAGGTCAGACAGTGGCACAATGACATTCTGGAGGTGGCAAAAACAGGAGTAGGCCACAGAGTGGGACAATGACACAGTGTGTAGGTCACGGCAGCAGCCACAGCAGCAGCATGAGGTCAGACAGTGGCACAATGACACAGTGTGTAGGTCTCGGCAGCAGCAGCATGAGGTCAGACAGTGGCACAATGACATTCTGGAGGTGGCAAAAACAGGAGTAGGCCACAGAGTGGGACAATGAAACAGTGTGTAGGTCACGGCAGCAGTGACAGCAGCAGCATGAGGTCAGACAGTGGCACAATGACACAGTATGTAGATCACGGCAGCAGCAGCATGAGGTCAGACAGTGGCACAATGACAGTCTGGAGGTGGCAAAAAAAGTAGTAGGCCACTGAGTGGCACAATGACAGAGAGTGGAGGTGACGGCGGCAGCAGCATGAGGTCAGACAGTGGCACAATGACATTCTGGAGGTGGCAAAAACAGGAGTAGGCCACAGAGTGGGACAATGACACAGTGTGGAGGTCACGGCAGCAGCCACAGCAGCAGCATGAGGTCAGAAAGTGGCACAATCACATTCTGGAGGTGGCAAAAATAGGAGTAGGCCACAGAGTGGCACAATGACAGAGAGTGGAGGTGACGGCGGCAGCAGCATGAGGTCAGGCAGTGGCACAATGACATTCTAGAGGTGGCAAAAACAGGAGTAGGCCACAGCGTGGCACAATGACACAGTGTGGAGGTCACGGCATCAGCCACAGCAGCAGCATGAGGTCAGACAGTGGCACAATGACAGTGTGTAGGTCATGGCAGCAGCCACAGCAGCAGCATGAGGTCAGACAGTGGCACAATGACATTCTGGAGGTGGCAAAAACAGGAGTAGGCCACAGAGTGGGACAATGACACAGTGTGTAGGTCACGGCAGCAGCCACAGCAGTAGCATGAGGTCAGACAGTGACACAATGACACAGTGTGTAGGTCACGGCAGCAGCCACAGCAGCAGCATGAGGTCAGACAGTGGCACAATAACAGAGTGTGTAGGTCACGGCATCAGCCACAGCAGCAGCATGAGGTCAGACAGTGGCACAATGACAGTGTGTAGGTCACGGCAGCAGCCACAGCAGCAGCATGAGGTCAGACAGTGGCACAATGACAGTGTGTAGGTCATGGCAGCAGCCACAGCAGCAGCATGAGGTCAGACAGTGGCACAATGACATTCTGGAGGTGGCAAAAACAGGAATAGGCCACAGAGTGGCACAATGACAGAATGTGTAGGTCACGGCAGCAGCCACAGCAGCAGCATGAGGTCAGACAGTGGCACAATGACACAGTGTGCAGGTCACGGCAGCAGCAGCATGAGGTCAGACAGTGGCACAATGACATTCTGGAGGTGGCAAAAACAGGAGTAGGCCACAGAGTGGGACAATGACACAGTGTGTAGGTCATGGCAGCAGCCACAGCAGCAGCATGAGGTCAGACAGTGGCACAATGACACAGTGTGTAGGTCTCGGCAGCAGCAGCATGAGGTCAGACAGTGGCACAATGACATTCTGGAGGTGGCAAAAACAGGAGTAGGCCACAGAGTGGGACAATGAAGCAGTGTGTAGGTCACGGCAGCAGCGACAGCAGCAGCATGAGGTCAGACAGTGGCACAATGACACAGTGTGTAGATCAAGGCAGCAGCAGCATGAGGTCAGACAGTGGCACAATGACATTCTGGAGGTGGCAAAAACAGTAGTAGGCCACAGAGTGGCACAATGACAGAGAGTGGAGGTGACGGCGGCAGCAGCATGAGGTCAGACAGTGGCACAATGACATTCAGGAGGTGGCAAAAACTGGAGTAGGCCACAGAGTGGCACAATGACAGAGAGTGGAGGTGACGGCGGCAGCAGCATGAGGTCAGACAGTGGCACAATGACATTCTGGAGGTGGCAAAAACAGGAGTAGGCCACAGAGTGGGACAATGACACAGTGTGGAGGTCACGGCAGCAGCCACAGCAGCAGCATGAGGTCAGAAAGTGGCACAATCACATTCTGGAGGTGGCAAAAACTGGAGTAGGCCACAGAGTGGCACAATGACAGAGAGTGGAGGTGACGGCGGCAGCAGCATGAGGTCAGACAGTGGCACAATGACATTCTGGAGGTGACAAAAACTGGAGTAGGCCACAGAGTGGCACAATGACAGAGAGTGGAGGTCACGGCAGCAGGAGCAACAGCATTAGGTCAGAGAGTGGCACAATGACACAGTGTGGAGGTCACGGCAACAGCATGAGGTCAGACAGTGGCACAAGGACAGAGTGTGGAGGTGGGTGACAATACCAGTCCCTGGTAAAGATGGTTGGTGGCAGATGGAGAAACTGTCAGCAGATGTGTGGCATCAGGCGGGTGGCGGCATCAGAATAGTGGCTGAGGCAGGTAGTTTGAACCCAGACTCATTTCTCACAGTTTGGGTGAGGCGTCATGGCTGATGTAGTCTGACGCCTAAGGCATTGGTGTGTGGAAATCCTGGCCGATCCACGCCTGATTCATCTTGACAAAGGTCAGTCGTTCCACATTTCCCGTGGACAAGCGGGTTCTCCTTGGGGTAACGATGGCCCCGCCGCACTGAACACCCGCTCTGATGCCACACTTCTGGCCGGGCAGGACAGCTTCTCCGCTTCAAAGTCGGCAAGTTGCGGCCACACATCCAGTTTGGCTGCCCAGTAGTCCAGCGGATCTTCTAACTGGGGTGGCAGAGTGCTTTCCAACCACCTGTTGGTTCAGGGTCTGCTCCAGGTCCTGCTGCTGCTGCTGCTGGCGACTGCCCTCCTCACTAGGCGGGTGAAGGAAGCTGCTCATCAGTGACTCCAGACTTAGGTTGCTGCTGATGGAGCTGGTACTGCTCCGACCCCCAAACCTTCCCCCGGCAGCCGTGGCAGTAGTACATGAGCGCTGAAGAACCCCCCCGGTCAGACCTGTCAGAGGAGGGACGATGCCGCACATAGGCAGCGGCCAACTGATTACGGAGGATTTCCCTATAGTATTTGAGTTTGTCCTCCCTCTCAATAGCTGGGAAAAAGGCTGCCGGATGCTGACTATTCGGCTGTCACTAGCCAGGCAAATCAGCATGCTGCGGGCCATCTGCACAAGTGACTCCGAGGGGCTCCCTGCCTCCATCTCCACTGTATACTGCCACGGTGCTTGCGGGTCATCTGCCTCATCTTCCTCATCTCCATCCACCTCCTCCAGCTGCTCCTGCTCCTCCTCTCTTGTCACCTGGGTAGAAAATCCACTCATTTCACCAGACAATGCTTCTGCTCCAATGTCCTCCTCCTCCTCCTCCATTTCAGTCCCCACTGGACTCATGTGGCCGCGAGTTGTGGTCGCCACGTCTCCAGTCCCCTGCCCAGACAGATTTTTCAGCATCTGTTTCAGGACATAAAGCAGTGGAATGACGTTATTCATCCCGTAGTCCTGGCGACTGACAAATAACGTGGCCTCCTCGAATGGCCTCAACAAACGGCAGGTGTCACGCATGAGCTGCCACTGGCTGACATCAAAGTTACACAGGGGAGTACTCCTGTCCGCCTGGATCATCAAAAAATCGTTAATGGCCTTTCTCTGTTCATACAGTCGGTCCAACATGTGCAGGCTGGAATTCCAACGGGTGGAAACATCGCATATCAGAGTGTGTTGGGGGAGGCCGTTCTGCCGCTGCAACTCGAGGAGGGTGTTCCTGGCTTTGTAGGAATGGATGAAGTGCATGCACAGTTTCCTGGCCATTTTCAGAATCTTCTGAAGATCGGTGGAAGACTTCAGGAACCTTTTCACAACCAGATTGAACACGTGCGCCATGCAGGGCGCATGGACCATCCCTCCTCAGTGCAGCGCGGACACCATGTTCCTCCCATTGTCCGTCACCATGGTTCCGATTTGCAGTTGGCGCGGAGAAAGCCACACATCAATTTCTTGCTGCATGACGCGGAGCAGTTCCTCCCCTGTGTGACTTCGTTCGCCGAGGCAAGCCAGGTGTAGAACTGCGTGACACCGCTGTGCCCTACACATGTGGTATGATGGAGCAGTACTTGTGGAGGCTGAGATGGTGGTGGTAGTGGAGGAGGAGGCGGACATTGGCGCAGGAGCCGCAGTTTGACAACGTGGAGGAGAAAGCGGCGTCTCCTGTCCAAGTTGTTGGTGTGCCTGGGCCGAAAGCATATTCACCCAGTGGGCCGTAAAGGACATGTACTGGCCCTGACCGTAGTTACAGCTCCAGACGTCCGCGCTGCCGTGCACCTTGGAACAAACCGATAAGCTCAAGGACTGACCCACCTTCTGTTCTACATATTTATGAAGTGCTGGTACTGCCTTTTTGGAAAATAAATTACGGCTTGGAACTCTCCATCTCGGCTCGGCACAAGCCATTAGTTCTCTGAACGGTGCAGAGTCCACCATTTGGAAAGGGAGGGACTGCAGCACCAACAACTTGGACAGGAGTACGGTCAGCTTCTGCACCTTAGGATGGTTGGACGCATACTGTTGTCTCTTTGCAATCGCCTCGCTGAACGACTGCTGGTGCCATGAGTAGCGAGGAGCAGGAGCATCTGGACCGGGAGATGATGTCAAAGAGAAACAGCTCCCTTCTGCAGAGGTGGTGGAGCCTTGACTGGCTGCAATGGCATGCGTGCCACTGGGCGCTGCTGCTGCTGCTGCGGCGGCAGGATGGACCACCACATCTGAGCCACGTTTCTCCCAGGCCACCGGATGGTGACGCTGCATGTGTTGACGCAGGGCCGTGGTGCCAACGTTAGCTCCCTGGCCATGCTTCACTTTCTGCTTACAGATTCTACATATACCCATATTCGGCTCCTCCGGTGTCTTAGCAAAGAACTGCCACACCGCCGAGTATCGGATTTTACCGCCAACGCTCCGCACTGAGTGACTACTGCCGCCGCTGCCTCGCTGAGCCCCTGTGCCGCTACTTTCTTGGACCTGCGAAGCGGGTTTTTACCCCGTGGCCGCTTGGCTCCTGAACTCACACTGCTGCTATCCTGCTGACTCACGGCCACACGACCCACTTGCTGGCTGCACCGCTGCCTGACGCGCAAGCTGACGCCCTCTTCTCCTGACGATGATGAAGCCCTTGCCTCACCCGGCTCCCAAGTGCAGTCGGCTACATCATCATCTATTTGTGTTTCATCGTCACTGCTGTCCTCATCACCGGTCTTGGTATGCAGAGGCTGACCCCTCACAACATGACCTCCCATGCCACTCTCAACATCTATACTTTGCCGCCTACTGCAAGAAGCAGGGGATATTGGCCCCATTTCTTCGCTGTCAAGTAGCTGCTGACTGCCCTCCTCAAATTGTTCATCCTCGCTATATAGTGGCGCTGAGCCCAGACCACATAGTAGATCTCTGGCTGAGGGAACCGGATGGGACAGAGGCGGGTTGAGGACAGGTGAGGGCCGCTGACCCGCTCCCGGGCCATGCCAACTAAGGGTTGTGTCTGACGTTCCCACCGACTCTTGGCTGGGGTTGTCAGATGTCATCTGGGAGGAAGTGGATGACCTAGTCAACCAATCAAGAACCATTGGGTTGCTGAACAACACACGGCCGCTAGATGACAGCGGCAGTTGTGGCCTCACCGAGTGACCCCTGCTGCGACGTCCCCTTGCTGTGCTGCGACCTGGGCCTGTTCCAGGAATGTTTGTGCCACTGCCACTCGCAGGTGCAGAGCCTGCCACCTCTCTGTCTGACATACTGTTTGTTCTAAAATGTACAGACACTGTTTGATGAAGATATCTGTATATGATAAATATACACCCTGTATTTGACTCCAAATGAACCCAGTAACAAGCTTGGGTAACCCTTGGATATAAATTGCGCTCCACAAATGGCCAGGAAAAATTGACTTGTATGTGCCGTTTAAAAACTCTGTGTATTTTACTGAATGTAAAGGCTTAATTAACCTTCGGATATGAATTATGCTACAGAATTTCTTCTGTGGCGGTGAAAAAGAAAGTTTCTTTTACTGAGTGCAACTGCAGAAAAATACTTAGTTAACCCTTGGATGTAAATTGCACCAAAGAATTGAGCCACCACAAACTACTAGCTTTGTAGCGTGTTACAATGCCGTGTTTTTTACGCTACACAACAAGAGATAAAATTGTAATTAACCTTTGCTTGTGAATTAGGCTACAGGAAAAATGTATATATTTTGGCGGTGAAAATGACGGTTTCTTGGAGTCACCACAGCTGAAAAACAACGCTTAATTAACCCCTGGATGTAAATTGCGCCAAAGAATTGAGCCACCACAAACTACTAGCTTTGTAGCGTGTTACAATGCCGTGTTTTTTATGCCACACAACAAGAGATAAAATTGTAATTAACCTTTGCTTGTGAATTAGGCTACAGGAAAAATGTATATATTTTGGCGGTGAAAATGACGGTTTCTTGGAGTCACCACAGTTTAAAAACAACGCTTAATTAACCCCTGGATGTAAATTGCGCCAAAGAATTGAGCCACCACAAACTATTAGCTTTGTAGCGTGTTACAATGCCGTGTTTTTTACGCTACACAACAAGAGTTAAAATTGTAATTAATCTTTGCTTGTGAATTAGGCTACAGGAAAAATGTATATATTTTGGTGGTGAAAATGACGGTTTCTTGGAGTCACCACAGCTGAAAAACAACGCTTAAATAACCCCTGGATGTAAATTGCGCCAAAGAATTGAGCCACCACAAACTACTAGCTTTGTAGCGTGTTACAATGCTGTGTTTTTTACGCTACACAACAAGAGATAAAAATTGTAATTAACCTTTGCTTGTGAATTAGGCTACAGGAAAAATGTATATATTTTGGCGCTGAAAATGACGGTTTCTTGGAGTCACCACAGCTGAAAAACAATGCTTAATTAACCCCCTGGATGTAAATTGCGCCAAAGAATTGAGCCACCACAAACTACTAGCTTTGTAGCGTGTTACAATGCCGTGTTTTTTATGCTACACAACAAGAGATAAAATTGTAATTAACCTTTGCTTGGGAATTAGGCTACAGGAAAAATGTATATATTTTGGCGGTGAAAATGACGGTTTCTTGGAGTCACCACAGCTGAAAAACAACACTTAATTAACCCCTGGATGTAAATTGCGCCAAAGAATTGAGCAGCCAAAAATGAAGTGGTATTTGTATTGTAAAAACGCTGTTTCTTTAAATGAATACAACAGGAACTGGCTTAGATCCCCCTTGGATATTCAATGTGCTGTGAGCAGATAGGATTTAAATGTATATGCACACTGGATTTCAGATCCAATACCCAAAAAAATCAGAAATAGAACATTAAGAGAAGCAGTCTCTGAGACAAGCTAAGACACCCCACAAAAATCGCTGTATAAAAATCAGTTCTTCAGTAAGAGCTATCAGCCGCAGCAGCACCTTCCCTGATCAGTACAGTGAGAGCGGTATGAGCTCCCAGCGTCGCGCCCGGACTTATATAGTGCGGTGACGTCACAGAATCCCGCCGGTCTCTGATTGGCTTCATCTCTGCACATGTCATGAAGGCTATGCCCTTCTTCCTCCCAGAGTTCTTTGCCCCATGTAACGCCATGTGCTCGCAGCCATTTTATCAATGAAAAGCACACTTCGTTCACCCGAAGTACCCCAAACTTAGACTTCGTTCAGAACCGAAGTTTTCCTGAAATTCTAAACAAAGTCCACTTCATTAGAATCAATTCGCCCATCTCTACCAATAATACTTCACTATATCCGGTTCCCCGAATCCCCCTACCAATCTCTTTGCCAAAAGCACCGATTTTTTTTAATTCGGTGCCTGCTTCCTGCCCAGATGAAGTTCACCATTGAGGTCTGTAAATCCCTAAGTTCCGACATTGGGATCGGAATTGGGAGGGTCTCGAATAGGTATATTAATTTTGGGAGGATAGTCATTTTTATTGCAGAATCCCTACCCATTTAGGACAGCGAGAGGTGATTCCACTTATGTAAAAGAGAACGAATCTCTGAGAACAATGCAGGGAAGTTTTTTTCATAAAGTAAAGCATAGGATTTTGTAAGGTTGACTCCTAAATATTTCAAAGAGACACCTTTCCAGTTATATTTATAGTTTTCTTGTAAAGAAGCCTGTTCCTCCGGTCTCAAATTGACTGGGAGGGCCTCCGTTTTTGAGGTGTTAATTTTATAGCCTGATAATTGATAGAATTTCTGCAAAAGGGCATGGAGATTTGGTAAAGTGATATGGAGAATAGTAAGTGTCAAGAGTATGTCATCAGCAAATAAAGATAATTTAAATTCCCTATTTTTAATCTCAATTCCTTTAATATCCGGGTTGAGACGGATGGCAGAGGCTAAAGGTTCCACACTCAGGACAAATAGCAGCGGAAATAGCGGCATCCTTGTCTAGTTCCATTAAAAATATTTATTATAGGGGAGATAGCATGCGGTAATTTAATTGATGCAGTCGGAACGGAATACAACACTCTCAATGCGTCTAGGAAAGGACCTCTAAAGCCGAAGGCCCCAAGGGTTTCCATCATATATGACCAGTTCAATCCATCAAACGCCTTTTCGGCGTCTAGGCTCAGCAAAAGACCTGAGGCTTTCTGTTTATTAAGGGCGTCAATGAGATTAATGGCACGTCTTGTGTTGTCCCCTCCTTGTCTGTAAAGTATGAATCCTACCTGATCTTTATGTATCAGATGAGGGAGCCATGTAGCAAGGCGATCTGCTAAAATCTTTGTGAATATTTTCAAATCACAATTAAGCAGGGCTATAGGCCTTTAATTATTAACCTCCAGGGGATCCTTATCCGGTTTGAGAATTAAAGATAAATATGAATGTAAAAAACTTTGATTCACCGATTGACCTAATAAGATCGAATTATATACTTGAAGCTGATACCCAGATAGCTGCGGGGCAAAAGTTTGGTAGTACAAATTTGTCAGCCCATCAGGCCCCGGAGCCTTCCCTTTCTTTAAACTTTTAATGCCCACGTCTAATTCTTCCTACGTTATTGGTTGATTAAGTTTCTCCACCGCCTCTGCTGTAAGAGTAGGCAAACCGCAATGGCGCAAGAAATCCTTTAGGACCTTCTCTTTTGCCGTCATGTCTGAGGGTAGTGTCTCGTGAAGAGAATCTAATTTTGAAAAATACTCATGGAATAATTTACCTACTTCTTCTGGGTCAAAGACAATTTGACCTTTTTTATTCTTAAAGGCATGTGGATATCTAAACGTTGCTTCCTCTTGGAATTGCCTAGCCAACAATGAATGTGGTTTGTTTCCTCTCTCATAATATCTCTGTCTCGAGTAAAGCAAGAGCTTTTCTGTTTTCCCTATTGCTAGGGTTTTAAGTTGATGTCTTAAGTCTAATATTTTTCGCAATTGGGTTGCTTTTTAATGCCACCTCTAAGTCTGCTAATCGAGATTGCAGCTCCAATCTACGTTGGTTGACATGATGTTTTACTCTTGTACCAATTGCTATACATTCTCCTCGAATGACGGCCTTATGGGCCTCCCAAAGAATAGTTGGTGAGGACACTGAACCTTCATTGTTAGTGAAGTATTCGGATATGTGTTTTCTAATTTCTTCACATGTCTGGGCGTTTCTAAGTAGGCTCTCATTGAGGTGCCAATGACATCTACGAATCGTGTTATACTCTGATCGTAAAGACAAAGTGATAGGAGCGTGGTCCGACCATGAGATTTGCCCTATATCTGCATCTGCCATCCGCCTCAACGCCGGTATGTTTCCGAAGAAATAATCGATTCTTGAATGAGACCCTTTTTCTGTGGGGTGTGCTATTCTCCACAAGTCGAAAAAGGCCATGCTTTCTTATTATCTTTCTGAAATCTCTTGAGAAAAGACCAGCCTGTGAAGACTCCCGTGTTTTCCTTTTTAAATAAAGTCTGTCCAGTCACTCAGAAAAGGTTAAGTTAAAATCTCCATTTATCAAAATCATCGAGGAGGTTGTTCTTTGAATTTTTGACATCACTCTTCTCAGGAATCTTATCTGTGCTGTATTTGGGGCGTACACATTACAGAGCGTCAACGGGGTTCCCAAATATAATCCTTGTAAAATAATATATCGTCCCTGTTCATCGAGGACTGAACTCGAAATCTGAAATGGGCAGGTTGGGGAGAATAAAATAGCTACTCCGGCTTTCTTCCTCTCTTGCGAGGCAGTATATAAGACCGGAAAGGAGGATTTAAGAAAATTGAGGTTCCCTGATCGATTAAGATGCGTTTCCTGAAGAAAAACTATGTCTGCACCCAAATTTTTAAGTTCAGTCAGTAAAAGTCTGTGTTTCAGATTTGAGTTAAGATCTTTGACATTTATGGGAGCTAGCTTAACCATTTTGATAAGTATGTTTGACCTATAAGCCAAGTGATAGAGACCATTAGTGGATAGGTTATACCGACTAAACTGCAGCCACAATAGGACAGACACAACAAGGGGGGGAAAGACATGACAGTGAACAAATCCAGGCTCTAATAGAACCCAACCTAACTGGTAGTTCCCTGGGTAAAAACCCCGGGACAGGGGAAACCAAGTCTGGAAAAATGGTGCCAGACCTGTTAGGATAAGCGCAAACCACTAAGCTGCACCCATCAATGTCATCCCCTATGGGGAGGTTATAAAGAACCAAGTGTAGAACACCAACAGCAATTGGCCGTAGGAGACCAGCCACATATACTCAAACCCAGATTTCCGTACATTTAATAATCGTTAGGGCCACCATGGAAGAAGGGAGATGAAGGCACCCCTCCCAATGGGTGAGGTGAGAAGGAGAGAGAGAGGGAGAGAAAAAAAAAAAGGGGGGGCACCTTCTCCCACTTACTCACAGAATCCTCCAGGTGTTCATTGACAAACTTCAGATAGGCCTGCACATGTGCCTTCTTGAGCAGGGGGACCTTGTGGGCACTGCAGGATTTTAAACCATTATGGTGTAATGTGTTACCAATGGTTTTCTTGGTGACTGTGGTCCCAGCTGCCTTGAGATCATTAAAAAGTTCCCCCTGGGGTATTTTTAGACTGATCTCTCACCTTCCTCATAATTTCAGATACCCATAAGGGTGAGATTTGCATGGTGCCCCCAGAATTCGATGTCGATTGACAGTAATTTTGATTTCCTTCCATTCTCTTACTATTGCACCAACAGTTGTCTCCTTCTCACCCAGCATCTTACTTATGGTTTTTATGGTTACTCACAGAATCCTCCAGGTGTTCATTGACAAACTTCAGACAGACCTGCACATGTGCCTTCTTGAGAAAGGGGACCTTGTGGGCACTGAAGGATTTTAAACCATTATGGTATAATGTGTTACCAATGGTTTTCTTGGTGACTGTGGTCCCAGCTGCCTTGAGATCATTAAAAAGTTCCCCCTGTGTAGTTTTTGACTGATCTCTCACCTTCCTCATGATCAAGGATACCCCACAAGGTGAGATTTTGCATGGTGCCCCAGATCGATGTCGATTGACAGTAATTTTGTATTTCTTCCATTCTCTTACTATTGCACCAACAGTTGTCTCCTTCTCACCCAGCATCTTACTTATGGTTTTGTGGCCCATTCCAGCTTTGAGCAGGTCTATTATCTTGTCCCTGACATCCTTAGAAAGCTCCTTGGTCTTGCCCATGTTGTAGAGGTTAGAGTTTGACTGATTAATTGAGTCTGTGGACAGAAGTCTTTTATAAAGGGGACTATTAATGCAGGTATCAAGTTGATTAAGAGCATCTAACTGGTCTGTAGGAGCCAGAACTCTTAATGGTTGGTAGGGGATCAAATACTTATTTCTCTCAGCAAAATGCAAATAAATTTATATAATTTATACAATGTGATTTTCCGTTAAAATTATAGACTGTTCATGTCTTTGTCAGTGGGCAAACTTACACAATCAGCAAGGGATCAAATAATTATTTCTTTTACTGTAATTAGCTTGAGCTAATTACTGTGTATTTGACATTCTGGTCAATAACTGACCAGACCCTGGACACAATAGTCTAAGTACAATGTCTCTATGTTACTATAATATACCACAGGGTTAAAAGAAACAGAAAATAATGTGTGGCTCTGGGTACTTATAAATTTGATGTATACCCGTAGATTACTTAGAATAGATCTTGTTGCTTGTACAAGGTTATAATGGACTGTAAGCAATGTAAAATACCACAATACCAGCAAATGTGTGTTTTTTTTATAATATGTGAGGATCACTGTAACATTGGATAAAGAATAGTTCTATCCCAAACCAAAAGGTGACAGAGTTCTTAACTGTTGCATGCAGATTTCTCAGTAGAAAATTGTAGTATGCTAGATGTAGCAGAGTACAGCTTGACCATGATCATGACTTTTCGTGTTATCTGCTTTTATCTGTAAACAAAGGCCATTCAAAAGCATTGAAAAAGTTGAGATAACATTCAGTGCTGTAATATCATTGTGCAATATCTGTTCTGTTTAGGTGTACTACATCTGTATATCATATTATAATATAGTATGACAGAGGAGAGTAGCTGAGCTCTGTGATATATAGGATTATATGATAAAGGAGAGAAGTTGACCTCTGTGATATATATAGAGTTATATGATAGATTACAGAAACTGAGCTGATATATAGGGTTATATGATAGAGGAAAGGAGCTGAGCTCTGTGATATATAGGGGTATATGATAGAGGGAGAGGAGCTGAGCTCTATGATATATAGGGTTATATGATAGAGGAGAGAAGCTGAGCCCTGTGATATATGGGGTTATATGATAGAGGAAGAGAAGCTGAGCTCTGTGATATATAGGGTTATATGATAGAGGAGAGAAGCTGAGCTCTGTGATATATAGGGTTATATGATAGAGGAGAGAACCTGAGCTCTGTGATATATACAGTTATAAGCTAGAGGAGAGAAGCTGAGATCTGTGATATATACAGATATATGATCGAGGAGAGATGCTGAGCTCTGTGATATATAGGGTTATATGATAGAGGAGAGGAGCTGAGGTATGTGATATATAGGTTATATGATAGAGGATAGAAGCTGAGCTCTGTGATATATAGGGTTATATGATAGAGGAGAGCAGCAGAGCTCTGTGATATATAGGGTTAAATGATAGATGAGAGATGCTGAGCTCTGTGATATATAGGGTTATATGATAGAGGGAGAGAAGCTGAGCCCTGTGATATATACGGTTATATTATAGAGAGAGGGAAGCTGAGCTCTGTGATATATATTGTTATATGATAGAGGAGAGACGCTGAGCTCTGTGATATATAGGGTTATACGAAAGAGGAGAGAAGCTGAGCTCTGTGATATATATTGTTATATGATAGAGGAGAGAAGCTGAGCTCTGTGATATATAGGGTTATATGATAGAGGAGAGAAGCTGAGCTCTGTGATATATACAGTTATATGATAGAGGAGAGATGCTGAGCTGTGTGATGTATACATTTAAATGATTTGCTGCTGAATTTCTGAGTAAAAAGCATCGAAAATCCGTGAAGGTGAAACTTATAGTAAAGCTGATCCAGGCTCAGACTGGCCCACAGGGGAATAGTGGAAACCCCCGGTGGGCCTTTGAATATAATAGACCTGGAGTTGTTTTTTAACTGAATATACATCCTCAGAAGAGGCAAAAAAAAGAAGAGAAAGAGAGGCAAAAAAGCAAGATGCAGAGTATAGGAGGCATCTACAGTCATTTACAGTAACTGTAGGGTAGGCCCCTAAAATAAATTCCACTGGTGGGCCCAGAAATAGCTCAAGTATTGGGCCCCTAAAATCAGTTCCTCCTGCAGGTCCTAGGCACCCCAGTTCTACACTGAGCTGACCCCACTCACATACGGTGATTGACAGTTTGCTCTGTACACACACTAATGCAGGAAAAGCTGTCAATCATTGTATGTGGTTGGGGTAAGCAGGACTCCTTCTGTCACTTAAAGGGGTTGTCTCACTACAAATATTAGCTTTCAACATGTAGAGAACAGTAAATGAAGATGTTTTCCAAAAATATTGCTTCATTTATTTTAGTTTGTTGATGAGATAAAAGTGATTTAATCAGCTCTGAGTGCACTCAGATTTCTCAAGGTTACCGACCTGCTATCCTCTGATAGCAAGGATGACATAATCACACAGGTAGGTACACAGGACTGCTGGTTTGAGTGTTATCTGATCTAACAAACTAAGTAGATTAATTACTTTTGTTTAGCTCTTAAGCTTCTCTGCAATTTAGATAAACAACTCTGCTCTCATGTTAGAGTAATTAGCAGACCTTTGAATACTGAGCTGATATGCTAATCATCCACAGTCTGACCAGGAAGATATAGGATGCATAGATGAAAATTGCTTTTGGCTCTGTGAAACATCATGGTGAGACAACCCCTTTAAATAGTCCAATCATAATTTACTTTGTTTTATACTCAGATATCCTACTCCAAATCATATAAAACTAAATATAACAAAACTCAGCTTCTCTCCCTCTATCACATCCTGCTCTCTCAAATAGGGCAGCATAAACCACCTGACAGGTTCCTTTTAAGCCAATACCTTCAGGTTTCTGCTGCAGATTTGGAATTTAAAGGCTATGGACAGTGTCGGACTGGGGAGTCTGGGGCCCACAGGGGAATTGATCTTGGGGGGCCCACCCTACTGTACATGAAAATATTACCGGCCTCTCGGACATAAACGCGCCCATTTTACCACATAATACAGTGTGCAAAACAGAACTGTATGGTGTAGTACAATAGCAAGAGAGTCACATATCTGTCTGTCTCACACGTCTGTCAGTCTAGCATATCATAGACACAGGGCTAAGTAGCTCCATCCATATCCCCCTCCACCCACATACAATATCCCCCTCCACCCACATACAATATCCCCTCCACCCACATACAATAACCCCCTCCACGTTTCCCTTGGTCACGCACCTCACCACCTTCTAAAATAAACACCAGCAAGAAAGAAAGTGTAACTCCTATCACAGGGTCAGGTGTTCCCTCACTCTTACAATCAGGGACACATGTACGCTGCCACTATACTAATGCCAATATAACCTACAACACCGCCATATAGAGACCACATAGTGGTCAGACACCAGATCAGATATAACCTACAACGCCACCATATAGAGACCAGATAGTGGTCAGACACCAGCTCAGGTATAAACTACAACACCTCCATATAGAGACCACATAGAGGTCAGACACCAGCTCAGGTATAACCTACAACACCACCATATAGAGACCACATAGAGGTCAGACACCAGCTCAGGTATAACCTATAACACCACCATATAGAGACCATATAGTGGTCAGACACCAGCTCAGGTATAACCTACAACACCACCATATAGAGACCACATAGTGGTCAGACACCATCTCAGGTATAACCTACAACACCGCCATATGGAGACCACATAGAGGTCAGAGACCAGCTCAGGTAGAACCTACAACACCGCCTTATAGAGACCACATAAAGGTCAGACACCAGTTCAGGTATAACCTACAACACCGACATATAGAGACCACATAGTGGTCAGACACCAGCTCAGGTATAACCTACAACACCACCATATAGAGACCACATAGTGTCAGACACCAGCTCAGGTATAACCTACAACACCACCATATAGAGACCACATAGAGGGTCAGACACCAGCTCAGGTATAACCTACAACACCGCCATATAGAGACCACATAGTGTTCAGACACCATCTCAATTATAACCTACAACACCGCCATATAGAGACCACATAGTGGTCAGACACCAGCTCAGGTATAACCTACAACACCGCCATATAGAGACCACATAGTGGTCAGACACCAGCTCAGGTATAACCTACAACACCTCCATATAGAGACCACATAGAGGTCAGACATCAGCTCAGGTATAACCTACAACAACGCCACATAGAGGTCAGACACCAGCTCAGGTCACATTACAGTGAATACAGCACTGATCCAATATAGAAGTAAAATAACCCCTGAAATCAGGGACTCACCGGAGACGTCTTGACTGATGAGTCGTTCTCTTCTTTCATGAGCCGTTCTTATTCTCTTTTCTTCTGCATCCGTTCCACACCGCCATGATGACTTGTCCCGGCCACAACTCATCCCTGCAGAAATTACACACAAATATCTTAGAATCCTCAATTTTCCAGCATCTCTTTACCCATTCCCACCTCTGTACAAACTGCCCAGGGGTGGGAGAGCGGGTACAAGCCATAACTTAGAGGCCTAGTATCCTAAGGGGTTGGAGGGTGGGGAAAGGACTAACCCCCCTGGAGATAATGCAGGAGTATACAGGCAGTTAGGGCCTCCCTTTAGGTAGTATACAGGCAGTTAGGGCCTCCTTTAGGTAGTATACAGGCAGTTAAGGCCTCCTTTAGGTAGTATACAGGCAGTTAAGGCCTCCTTTAGATAGTATACAGGCAGTTAGGGGTCTCTTTTAGGTACTATCACAGGTATTTAAGGCCTCCTTAGGTAGTATACAGGCATGTTAGGGGTCTCTTTTAGGGAGTATACAGGCAGTTAGGGGCCTCCTTTAGCCAGTGTGCAGTAAGTCAGCCCCCCCTTTAGCTAGTGTGCAGGAAGTCAGGGCCCCCCTTAGCTAGTGTGTAGATAGTCAGGGCCCCCCTTTAGCTAGTGTGTAGGTAGTCAGGGCCCCCTTTAGCTAGCCAGGGTCCCCTTTAGCTAGCCAGGGCCCTCTTTAGCTAGTCAGGGCCCCCTTTAGCTAGTCAGGGCCTCCTTTAGGTAATCAGGGCCCCCTTTAGTAGTCAGGGCCCCCCTTTAGGTAATCATGGCCTCCTTTCGGTAATCAGGGCCCCCTTCAGTAGTCAGGGCCCCCTTCAGTAGCCAGGGCCCCCCTTTAGTAGCCAGGGCCCCCTTTATGTAGCCAGGGCCCCACTTTATGTAGCCAGGACCCCACGTTATGTAGTCAGGGCCCCCCTTTAGTAGCCAGGGCCCCCCTTATGTAGCCAGGGCCCCCATTAGTAGTCAGGGCCCCCAATAGTAGCCAGGGCCCCCTTAGTAGCCAGGGCCCCCAGTAGTAGCCAGGGCCCCCCCTTAGTACTCAGGGCCTCCAGTAGTAGCCAGGGCCCCCCTTAGTAGTAGCTAGGGCCCCCCTTAGTAGTAGCCAGGGTCCCCAGTAGTCGCCAGGGCCCCCTTAGATAGTTTAAAAACAAACAAACAAAAAAAAAAAACAACAACCAGCCACTTACCTGGCTCCCGCTCCCGGTCCCTCCGGTCCGTGCTGCCGCCGGCTTCTACTGCGGTCCTGCATAGGCAGCGCGGTGAAGTGACGTCACCGCGCCGCCTACATCAGCAGTAGGGGCCGGCGCCCGGCAGACTGAAGGCCTAGCGTCTTCAGCCTGCCAGGGAGAGCAGCGGAGCGACGCGCGAATGGCGCGGCGCTCCGCTGACACCGCGCCGCCCCGGGAGTCGGGGACATTAGTTCCCAACTCCCGGGCCGGTCTCTGGGCGCTCGGGACGCAGGGCCCAGGCGTCCAGTGACCGGATGCGCGGACGGGCCCTGGGGAGCGGCGGCACTACCTCCGGGGCCCCCCAGCGGCTCGGGGGGGGGGGCCCACCGTGGGATTCCCCGGTCCCCCGGCGGCCCAGTCCGAGCCTGGCTATGGATTCCCCATTTTAATGAGGTTAATCTTTATCTAGGATACCGGATGCATCACATACAGTACAGAAAAAGTACAGGTTAGCTGAAAAAAACATCACAGGGAGATGAATGAAGGTTCAGACAAGATATGGTTTTTTTTTTGCTTCCCTAGACAACCTCTTTAATCTTATGAATAATGCTCACATCTGCCATTACATTTCTATACTACCAACAGATCTCCAAATGCAATCAAGAAGAAAGAAAAAACAGGGACACAATATGACCTCATGCAATTAACTCACAATAGCACTATATAAAAAATAGTAGATTAGAGTGAATGTCTCCATCCAAACCTCCCATACTCACCTCCAAGACTTTGCACGTGCTACACCAGTTCTCTGGAACATGCTTCCCTGTATGATCAGCCAGACTAATATCCCTTCGGTTATGTTCACACGGCTTGAGCTGGGATGTATTTCATGCCGTATTTCGCGCTGTACTGTGCTAAATACGGGGCAAGATACGTCCCAGTCATTGCGGTAATCCACAGTTCTCATAGAGAACTATGGATTGCGTCTCCTCTCCCTGCTCGCACAATACGGCGAGCGGGGAGAGAAGTGACATGTCAGTTACTAGCGGCTAGTAATGAATGTCTATGCTGCCGGCGGGCTGCCAGTCTCCCCACCCCGCGGGAGCTCGCGCGAGCTCCCAAACTCCGGCGTAATTGCGGGGCGTAATTACGCCCCGCAATTACACCGTGTGAACATAGCCTTATAGTTTTAAGCGTGCCCTGAAAATATCTTCTCAGGCAGGACTAACAAGATCCCTAATTGCTAACATTCCACTATCATACACACATATTCCTGACACTCCATACACTTAGACACTCAAAGGCACTAATCTGTACATAGATGTTCTGTGTAGTAGCAGGTTCATCTACTTTTATGTATACTACCCCATATTTATAAAGCAAGGTGGGACTATTGTCTAAACTAAGCACTTTCTACCTTTAGTCTCACCCCTACACCCACATAGATTATAAATTCTTGCGAGCAGGGCCCTTACACCACTTGTTTGTTCTGGTAGTAGCTTTTTACTATATAATTTTTTATTTTTTTTTTGGGTTTGTATTTATACCCTCTAAATTTTAAAGTGCTGCTGAGTATGTTGGCGCCATGTTAATAAAGATTAATACTATTATTTATTAATAGTATGAAAGATCTACTCACCTTATTGTTATTTTCTAAAGAAGAAAAAAATACTCTGTAGGTCATAAAGCTATCCACATCTATTGCCTATAATGCAGCCGTAAGCGAGGCAAACAAACCCCAGTAGAAAAACATGAGATGTTAGGCTTTTGATCCTGTAGTTCCTTTAAAGGGGTTGTCTCACTACATCGATTCATTTCACCTCAGTCCTGTTTTCTTGGTTTCATTTTTTAATTCAGGGACGTTTTTACTGGCTTTCCTGGCTACTACTGGCTTGCAGTGACGAGCTGCTGAGGACACCAGGTCTGTAGTTTTAGCGACAAGCGCTGGCAGCCTATCAGGAGAGATCTAACAGGTCTGTAGCTATAGCGACCTGAGGAATTGATACAGCCCATACAAGAGGGGATATCTAGAAGTGGGTAGGATACTGCAAAGTGACTTGTTTTTGCAAGATCTTTAACATAAAAAGCAATGTAGCACATGTAACTACATTGCGCTTGAACTTACAGAAAGTCTATTGACAGAACAATAAAGGACTATGGGCGACATTTAAGAAAAGAGACGCTGTAGCGCAAATTTTAAGGCACATTTAATAGTATATAGTGCGCCCGAATGTGTAAATATGTTATAAATATGCCGTTTGGTATGCCTTGCAAAGCATAGCATATATTGAGCACATTGCTAGCATATTTTAGGCACATAACTTAGGTGCATTCAAATGTGTCGTGCCTGGCGCAAACTGCACCTAGTTTTGGTGTATGACTGTTCATACATATATATATATAGAATAGGACTTCAACAGTTTTTTTGCCGCGAAATACATTTAAAAAATGGTCGAAGCCCAATTCTGACATGTCGCCCTGTGTGTTTCGTGCATACACTTGATGCGTTTCCATCTTGGCCATTTAGAAGCAACAAGCGGACATTCATGTTGGTTCCTTCCAGCTGCACATTGAAGCTTTCCATGCACTTTGTTTTATCAGAAATGAAGCTGTATGTACACAGTGATGCATACAGTTTAGCTTGCAATGCGCTTTAAAGGGGGTTGTCTCATCTCACAGTTTCATAGGATGCATGAATGAAATAATGCTGCTTTGTTTATTAGTCTAGATTAGATAAATCTCCTGCTAGCAGGTCCAGAGAAGCTTCTGAGCTAAAGTAAACAGTAGTAATTAGTGTTTTTTGTCTGAAAGATCAGATAACAAACAAGCTCTCACTGCCTGTGTGATGATGTCACTCCCTGCTATCAAATAGAACAAACAGCAGGGGAGAAGAACTACACAGGTCGGTCACTAGAGAAACCAGAAAGCCCTCAGAAGGTAATAAAATCACTTGTAGCTCCTCAACAAAATAAAATGAACAAAGCAATATATTCAGAAAACGTTTTCATTTAGTGTTCCCTACATGTTGAAAGCTAAATTTTGTAGTGAAACAACCCCTTTAAATTCACAGTTGTGGTGGCGTTGTATATAGAGGCTAGAGGAGATAGGGTTATACAGCGGGAGACTGACTTTAATCCTTCTTGAGTTGTTGATTACAAATTGTCTGAAAGAAGCACATGACTTTTTAAAATATATATGTGAAGTGAAAGTCAATAATGAACATTGACTTTCTTTAAATACCACAGGCAAAGGGAATAGTGAAGTGTGTAAATCTGGAAAGTTAATATCCCCTATTTAAAGATGTGACACTTCATTCTTCCCAGTGGGGCTACAACATTTTACTTCTTTAATTCTTTAAGAGTCTGGAAATGATAGAATGATGTAGCTCACTAACTTACAGAAATGTTCACAAGAAGAGGAGTTTGTTTCATAGAACAAAACATATACAGTTACTTCTATTACTACAAGTAACAACAGATAAACATACTTGTTGCTCCTAAGACAATAAACACCAACCTTAAACTGGTTTGCCCTGTTTTGTTTTTTAACAAACTTATACTGGAGTTGCAGTAACGAAATTAAAAACTATTACTTATCTCTATCCTCACTTCCGTCCAGCGCTGCCACTGTCCACCATCTTCCTGTGTCTTCTGTCTAATTTCTGGTCCTGGTAGTGAGAATGTCACTGCTGCAACCACTGATTGGCTACCGCACCACATGTCTATCCTGATCCCATTTGGAAGTGACTGCCAAGACCAAGAGGTAAACAGAAGACCCAGAGAGATGGTGGGCACGGGCAGCGCTGGATTGGAAATGAGGATAGAGATATCAGTTTCTCTATTTTGTTACTGCACCACCAGCATAGATTTATTGAAAAAAAAAAAATTACATTTTTGATACAAGTGATACTTTTTAGTATTAGAATTATTTTGGTATATGTTGGTTCACTTTTTGTGTTTATAAAATGAATTTGGTACAACAAAGTATACTGTTAAGAAAATGGTAAAGCTGAGAAGATGTGGAGGGTACCACAGTTCAGTCAGTGTTGTCAACTAACAGTTTCCAAAACATGGCCCACTCCAGGTGCCCCTCTTCAACAAGTTTCTCTACACCACCCTCAGCTTGACGATCATAGACTATAATTAACCAGATCACCATAGGCTTCAAAAGTTCACTAGACCCTGACAACTGCCCAGGTTTATGGGGTACAAATGCCAACCCAGGCTGGCCATTTTGGGGTCACATGTTTAGACAGTCTCCTAATCTTATGACTAACTTATAAAGTAGAAGTGAAAAAAAAAATTATAGTGAAATTATTAGGAAAGTATGGATGTAAAACCTAGAGAACAAGCAGCTATGCATTGTGAGATAGGCGCTAATGAATTAATTACTACATTTCACCTTACATTAACTACATGAATGCTTGTAGTAATTAAGTATTAATACTAGTGAATGGCTTTTTCATCCTTCTTTTAAGCGTCTCTCTCTTTTCATTAATATTATAATAATCCAGAAAATATGGCCACTAAACCTGTTAATCATTCTATTGTTGTTCTACCCTGATGAGAAAAAAATCTTCATTTGAGCTAAGTCTTCCTAAAACAGAGGTTTACTTTGCAACTTTAATAGGAAATTCAAATTTACCGACCTAATTATTTTCTCGAACAGATGAGCGAAATAATTTCCTTTACTAAATATCCATCTCCATAAGAGAAATTGGACGGCTCAACCTGCACGTCTCCCTCTGTAAGGTTTGCCGCAAATAAACTGATCGCTGCAGGTCCAGCTCCACACACCCCTGGTTAACAGATAAATCTACCAGGAGAGACAGCAGCCAGTGATATATTTATATATTTTAGGAAATGTAGTAGTTTATGGTGGCCACTCATATGGATGGTGATACATGTGACACATGGAACTTTGGGCATGTCCCCACAGCAGAGGACAAAAACCAGTATTTGTCCGGTTTGTGTGCCATGCACAGAGCCGCAGGGAGAGGGGGGGGGGGTTGGGTTTTATCCCCCATGCGCGGGGAAAAGCCCACCCCCGACACATTAAAATGCACAAATTATGTCCGAAAACCAGAGAGAGGAATGTGCATGTTTATTCTTTTTTGGGCGGCCCACGGGCAGAAAAACCGCCGGGCGGAAAACACATGCAGTGGGGACTGTTGCACGGGTTTTCCATAGGAGCCCGCTGTGCTCGTTTTCGGCCGTTTTTTCAGACAGTCTGCAAAACCGCAAACCGTCTGCAAAAACGGCGAAAATCTGTGCCGTGGGGACATGCCCTGTGAGTTTCTAGTATGAGAGCTTATTGCTTGTTAGCTGCCCATAGTGAGAGTGCCACGTGGGGCCTCTCCTCTATGACATTTATATGCCTTAATAATGTATAATTGTACAAGCTATCGTCATGATACTACCCCTTTAAAAAAGAAATAGCTTATAAATTGAAACCTACAGAAGCATGCTTGAAGAATAAGGTTTCATCTTTGAAACATCGCAGGTGATCCACACCGTGTGCGGGCGGCTCATCTTCCTCACTCTTCCAGGCTAATGACTATGGATTGATACATTGGACTTTGCTATGTACTCCAGCAGAGTGTGAGCATGCTTTTAAGAAAACATTTGGGATGTGTGTGGCAAGTCTTATAAGGCTATACAATGTATTTGTGGTTTTGGTTTTAAAGATATATTCAAGAAAATGAGTTGTTATTATCTAATTTATTAGGCTGTGGGTGGCTCAATAGCAGTAATTAGCATACCAACTCCATATTTCCAGCTCTTCTAATTGAGCTGACATGGCTGCTGAAGATGTAATCTATAGTGCAGAAGGCTTCAGAGCTCAAAGTTAACAATCAAAAGAAATCAATCTCTTTTTTAGAGATAACACACTGTTTTCAAGCTGCTGTCCATCTTGGTGACCTCACTCCCTGCTCTCTGTCTAGTCAGGAAGGGAGAGAAGGACATTAACCAGAGAAACCTATGTGCATGATGAAAGCTAAGCATTATAGTGAGACAACCCATTTAAAGCACCCCTTGCCCTCAATAAAGTGCTGAGTCAACTAACTCCTTGTTGTCCCCTACATACACAATGTACACACTGCATATAGTGCCCATTACACCTATATACTTAAAGGGGTTTTGCCACAATGTAATGTTGACGTGGGATCCTCCAAAATGGGTATTTAATCACTTTTCTAAATATATGTGATTACAAAAAGGGAAGCCTGTGAGAGCTACAGCATTTCTCAATCCCCCTTAGTTACCTGAAAGCTTTCATTAGACACGACCAGAGGAGCTGACAGGCCGCGCTTGCGTGAAACACTTCTTATCTGATGACAGGGAAAATGAATGAGCTTCAAGGGGCTGGGGAGAAATGTGCAGTGTATGAGCCTGTGTCTGTGTCTGCTGTGTCTGCACTGTTGCAATGTCATTATTTTAGTTAAGTTTTAAGACGCTCCCTTATTCCTCACTCCTTGCTTACCCCCTCCCTCTCAGCCCTGCAGCTTTCATGACTCAGCGTGATTTGTTTACATTCTCCCTGTGCTGATAAGGAGGTAAGTAACTTGCGTCCTGGCAAATCCCTTTTAACTTGTTTACAATGGGTGGTCAGATCCCATACAACACACCTGGAAGATGTCACACATCATGGGTATTCTCTTTCACAGCATGCATGAGTATAATTGAGACATGTAAAATACGCCTGAGTACAGTTATCGGCAATATTCTTTACAACAGCAGTGTGCATGTATGGCCACTGCTCCATTCAGAGCCTTCCTTGCTGCTTGAAAGTGGGAGCCCCTCTAAGTGAAAAGGTCATGGTCACGATGGGACATTCTGCACCAAAAATGAAAGATAATTGAGGCTTATAAACTAATAGTTGGCCTAAAAAGCTAAAAAAGTCTAAGACTAAAGATGTACCAAATTTATCACACAGCATGAGCCCCTGTGATAAATCTGACACAAGTTGAGACTGTCTAACTTTTAGACAGCAATAGTAAATCTAGAAAATACTAGATATCATTTATCAAAACCGTCTCTGTTGTCCATATAAACCAATCAGTCCAGATTTCAGTTTAAAGAAATAAAAGCTGAGCTGTTTGGTTGCTATGGGCAATGGAGACAATTTTAATATTGAACAGTTTTGATAAATAAAGCCCAGGATATTCTTTCAATATACTTAAAGAGGTTTTGCCACAAAGTACAATTGATTTGGGAAGCTTGCAAATGAAATAATAAACATTTTCACCATTCATTACTATTAAAAATTCTGCATCGTTTTTGTTTTAGCTGATCAATTGTTTACAGCTCATCTCCAGGGAATACGACCAGGGCTGAGAGCTCCTCAGTCTTGGTCAGACATGTTCAGACATCACCTCCCCTCTCCGGCAGCTACTGAGTGTTCAAACCCCAGGTGCTGTCATTCTACTCCCATCTTCTGTGCTCCTTAGTAATTAGTCAAACAGTGCAAATAAATAAAAAAGAAACCTCAATGAGGTCTGTGCATTGATAAAGAGAAAAAAAAACACAGGTTTGGTTCCTGCAGGGATTTGAACCTAGGACCCTTGTGCCTGGAGGCAAAAACATTACCTCACAGCTACACAGAATGCTTTACATAAACATACCTTTCTTTGACTAGAGAGAGTAATGTCATGGTGATGTCAGCCTGCAGGGTCACATAATATGCAATTCAAACAAATCACACACGCCCCCTTCTGAGCACACAGAGCTGAAGAGCTGGATGCAGGAGGTATGAAATCAGATCATGGCAAAACCCCTTTAAATCTAATTAATTAAACTAAAATAAAAGTGTAAAACTTTCCTTTTAACATTACTGTCCACCATTTTCTTCAATGATTGTAATTAGTGATGATAAAATAATTGCTGAAAGTATTTTTGCACCCATGCTTTATCATCCTCTGTACAGATTTCTGCATGTGATCATATCTATCTTTGGGTGGGTTAATTAATAATGTCTGACATAGTAGAAAATAATATAATTTTGTTGCTTTTAAACAGAAATTACTTGAAAACAAATCCATTGTATATTTCACAGCAGGATGTTGGACAGGCATAAAATGACACCATATGTTTTGGAAATTGTTCAGCAATTTCCCAAGAAGCCATAGAATGAAATTTAGATCAACCTTTGCCAAAGTGCACTAATCTATCCTGCAAATAATATTCTGAAACACAAATCACAGGAGTCTGAAACCCGAAACATAAGCTGTGCTCTTGCACAAATCGTATATTAAGAAATACAACGCAGCATGTGTGCCAATAAAAATGTCAGGAACAACCGAGAAGAGATCCAGCACCAATCTTCCATTAGTTATTGCAGCTTTAAAATGCATGTTCAGAACAAGCACCAAACGGAAATGTGAAGTTTACAGCTCAGGTAATGGCTATCAAAGACAATATCATTTCATCAAAGTATTACCTGCACTTCCTCTCTGACAGCAGACATTGCTTTTTCTTTTGTTTCCTAGATAGTGCTGTCATTCAAGTAAAATAAATGAATGCTGCTGTGGAGCAATTACTAGTGCTTGGTGCACATAGTTGTATGAAGTACAGTGGGTTGCAAAAGTATTCATATCCCTTCAACTGCTCCTCATCTTTAAATGTTACAGCCACAAACTTAAATATATTTTATTGATATTGTTTGCGATAGAGGAAGAATACAGAAACTGATATGTGCTTTTCCAAATTTCTGCAAATTAATAAACTGAAAAGAATGGAGTCCATATGTATTAAGCCCTGGGTCAATACTTTGTAGGACCACCTTAAGCTGCAATGACAACTACAGTCTATTTGGATATGTCTCTACCAGCTTTGCACATATAGAGGCTGGAATTTTTGCCCACTATACTTTGCAAAATAGCTCTAGCTCAGTCAGATTGGTTGTTTTGTGAACAGCAATTTTCAAGTCATGCCACAGATGCTCAATTGAATTTAGGCCTAGACTTGACTGGGCCATTTTAACACATGAATATGTGTTGATTTAAACCATTTCTTTGTAGCTTTGGCTATATGTTTAGGTCACCAGTCTCAAGTATTTTGTAGCCGCTAACAGATTTTCATCCAGGACTGCCCATCCATCCATCTAACTATCAACTCTGACCATCTTCTCAGTGCATGCTGAAGCAAATCATCCCCACAGCATGATTCTGCCACCACCATGCTTCACAGTGGGATGGTGTGTTCAGGGTGATGTGTAGTGTTGGCTTTCCGTCATATAAGGCGTTTGTCATTTAGGCCAAAATGTTCAATTTTGGTCTCATCTGACCAGAGCGCCTTCTTCTACATGCTTGTTGTGTCTCCTACATAGTCAGTTGTCAGTTTAAGTGGCCGGCTATGTCTTGGTAGGTAAGCCGTTGTGCCATACTCCTTCCACTTAAAGATGATGGATTGAACAGTGCTCAGATGTCCAGAGCTTGGACTATTTTTTTTTTTAAAACCTAACCCTGCAATAGGTTTTACCACAACTTTATCCCTTACTTGTCTGGTGTGTTTCTTGGTTTTCATGATGCTGTCTGTTCACTTATGTTTTCTAACAAACGTCTGTAGTTATACTGAGTATAAATTTCATAGAGACATACGCTAGTTACTAATTAGGTGACTTTAAAATTGGTCACAGTGGATTTTATTTAGGGGTATTAGATTATAGGGGGCACAATACATATGCATAGCACACTTTTCAGTCTTTTAATTTGCAAAAATTTGGAAAAGCACGTATCATTGTCTTTACCTTGCTACTTTGTGTTGTTCTATCACATCAAATATCAATAAAATACATTTAAGTTTGTGACTGTAACATTTAAAAATGAAGTTTAAGGGGTATAAATACTTTTGCAACCCACCATATGGAGCTATAATCGGGCTCCCAATCTAGTGCACAGGGTATTGTATCTATTTCAAAAGAGGGTCCATGTGACCAGCAATCAGCGGCAGCAACGGTGATGTCCTTATTCCTAAGAAGAAAAAAATAAACAGAAGACTGGTGGAGAGTGGAGCAGGTGAAGCGCTGAAACAGAAGGTGAGTATACGTTTTTTTTTTCATTGTAAACCCTTTCAAGCTTTTGATGGTACAGCAAATGGCCCAGTGTTGAAGGCTTCACTGAAGGAGATAACTCAGTAAGGGTAGGTTCATATGGTTGCTTTAGATGCTGTTTCTGAAGCATCAGAAATAGCATCCAAAACAAACTGCAATCTGCCTCACATTGTTCTCAATGAAAAAATAGTGTTCCAGTGCACATTATGCTGTTTTTCTGTGTTGCTGTTTTATTCCAGCACTGAAAAATAACTGATGTGAATTCTTCAGGCAGACTCAGGACTGAAGATTTGGAGGCTAAAATCCGCTTCTAAATTCAGCTTCAAAGTCTCATCTGAAATTGCAGATCCACATCCAGAAAACTGCTCTGAAACAGCATCATTTTCAGACGTGGATTTTATATTGTTTCCATGCTGAAATTTTAAGCCCTAGAAAATAGCTCTGTGAACCTAACCTTAGAAATACATACTAATAAAGGCAGATAAATTAATACTGTCTAAGGCTGTGTCCATAGTGCAGAGGATAAAAAACTGTAGTACAAAACGTGGTTAGGGTCAGCACTGAAGTCCCATTAGAATGTAGGTAAGGAGGTGATGCAACAGACCATCCAAAGCGGGATAGCCAAACCCGCTGTATCAAATCCCAGGAAAAAATAGTAGTTGGATGTCAGCATCCATGATTGATCTTTTTATATGCAGCCTTCTATATGATGCTTTTCATCCTAATGTTGGATAGTAATCTTCCTGGTTTCGCCAGGTACTGGCAACTGACAGGCGCACTGAATGCGTGAGGCCTGATCACTAACAGACATGCGCGCCCGGTTTGGTCATGCGCAGTAGCGTTTTGAGAGACGCCGAGTTCGGTGCGGCGCCTGGGAAGTTAGCACAGGCGCAGTGACAGTTGGTGGACGCCGAGATTTCTGTAAGTTATATCACACCTGCTATGGGTCCCGCTTGTTTCAGTCTTATATGTTTTTAATTGTCACATAATTTTGTATGAATTATCGATGGGATGGGCTTATGATGCCTGCTATTTTGTGAGTGGGTGTTTAAGATAATGATGCACATAGATTTACATATATATTGAGGCACTTGACACTTGTGATTTATGCTTGAAAAAGGCTCATCTGTTTTTTTGGAGCCGAAACGTAGCTTCATGTACTTAGGATTCTAATAAAGGAGTTGTTTTATGCTGACATCCAACTACTATTTTTTCCGAGGATAAAAAACTGGTCAGGTTCTAATTAGAATCTGACCAGTATTATACACTCAGTTTTTTGCCAGGTTTTTATCATGGCTTTTTGCCATGGTATTTGAATTTCGGGCACTCCGTTCAAAAGAACAGTACTATAATTCACAATTATCTGGTGGATTATAGAACATGTTCTAAGTTTTATTTAGAATTGTTAGTTTTGAAATCTGACATCAGAAACTCCAAGCTGCGTAGACTACAGCTCGGATTTTCTATTGAGTTCAATGGTGATTTAACAGTTGGATTTTTGCGGATTCTAAATACTGAATCCGCTTAAAAATCTGACTGTAAGCCAGTCCTGTGTAGACATAGCCTAGTATTTAGGGGAAAATGCAAGAAGTAATTTACATCAGGATTCGCGGTAAGAAAGTTACATATTTTTGTGCAAGTGACATTTTTAAAGAAGAAAAAGCTTGGCAAAAGATGCAGGGCCTCGTTCTGCCAGGCAAATTTACTAAAGTATGAGCCATAAGTGGCATAAATTAAGCCAGAAATCTACTGCAGATCCCAGACAAACACATGGATTTTGAATGATGTGCTAAATTTATTAAACCTTAATAAAGTTGGTGCATGTTAGGGCCGGTTCACACGGCTTATTCAAGCCGTAAATGCGGGATGGATTTCGCCCGCAATTACGGCTTGAGTAAGGGGCGGGGGCGAGGTGGGCTGCCCGCCGGCCCCATAGACTTTGATTATCCACGGTGTGTATCCCGCCGGGATAATGAACATGGTACTTTCTCCCCGCCTAGCGTATTCGCCGAGCGGGGAGGAGAGATGGAATCCATAGTTCTCGATGAGAACTGTGGATTACCGTAATGGCTGGGACGGATTCCAGCCGTATTGCAGCGCAGTACGGTGCGCAACCCGGCTGCAATCCGTCCCTGCAATAAGCCGTGTGAACGGCCCTTTACTCCTGTGCACTCTTCTTTAAGTTCTGTCTTCTGCCAAATTTAACCCCTTAACGACGATGGACATAACATGGTATCTAAATGAATGAGAAACAGTGCTGCACACTGTTCCTCACTGCGATCAGGACCTCTGTGACGAGATTGCGGGGTCCTGGTTGGTTTACATGGTGGCTAGAAGCCTTTTAAAGGCTTCCACCACCATCATGATTTTCGTTTTACTACTTCCTACCCCAGACAAAAAGTAATAAATGTACACCCTATTGTATTGTTTAGACCCCGTAGTGGTCGACCCCCCTAGAGGAACTCAATGTTAATGTAAAAAACAAAAACATTTTAAAAGTGTAAAAAATAACATAATGTATCCCATCCACTGAACACCATAGAAGAAAAAAATTTCAAACACCAAAATTGTGGATTTTTGTTCATTTCAGGTCCCCTAAAAATTGGAAAAAAAGCGATCACAAAAGTAGCATTTATCCCAAAAAGGTACCAATAAAAATCACAGTCCAGGCTTCAAAAAAATGCATAATCACTCAGATCTATAGGTGTAAGAGCAAAAATGTTATTGGGTGCAGAAAGTGCCACTACGGCGCAAATTTGAAATGTAGAAAATGTTTGAATTTTTTTTGCGGTACTATAACATAATGCTAACGCTACATATTTGGTACTGCCAGAATCATGTCAACCTGTAGACTACAGTGAACGCATCACTCATCATTTATACCGGAGAGTGAACGGCGTGAAAAAAACAACTTGCGAACATGGTGCAAGTGCTTTTTTTCACATTTTGACCTACTTAGTATTTTTTTGTGGTTTCCAAATATATTCTATGATACATTAAAGGACACCATTAGAAAGAACATTTGGTCCTGCAAAATGAAAGTCCTCATATGTCTATGTAGATGGAAAAATAAAGTTATGGCTCTTCGAAGACGAGGAGAAAAAACAAACTAGTCAGCCAAAAAAATGCTCGGTCCTTAAAGGGTTAATAAACATCCCCCTTGGACTAGACAGTTATAAAAGTGCCAGGTTTATCATGGTGTTGATAAATGTTTAGATTGTTTAGCCTAGGTTTAATTGGCTTAGTTAATGCTTCTAATTGTGCCAACATTTTGCTGCATTATTATGGTGTACTACGTCACATATTAAATCATGCCCCTTCCAATGAAGCTACACCCTTTATTACAAAGTCATGCCCATTTGCCGGACTCAGCACAAAAGGGTATAAAAGCTGTCTAAAATGCATAATAAATCTGGCAGATTTTGAGCCAGTAATTGATAAGTGATTATGTAGGAAAGTAATACCCTGAATGAGACCAGTCTAAATCAAGCAACTTTTAGACAAGAACCCTTTGACTAGCATTACTCACAAAACTGAAAAAAGGGGGAAGTTAAAAGTTAGCTTTTATTAAATACTATAATAAAAGAAATATGCAAAGCGAGATAAATCAATATAGTCTCAATTGGCAACACAGGAATACATCAGATAGTGTCAATAGATCAAAATAGACAGGACCGAAAAAACTTAACCCATCCCATAGGGATGGGACCTTAGGGATTTATAGGGTCGTTTTCTATAGGGTGAGGTTCCTAACAGGGACGTCCTTATTGGAGCAAACACCCTGTATTTGTAGGTGAGGGCTTGTATAGGTTTCTACTAGGGTTACCCTTTTTTGGTCCCGCCTATTTTGATCTATTATCACTATCTGTTGTATTCCTGTGGTGACAATTGAGATTATATTGATTTACATCGCTTTGTATATTTCTTCTATTATAGTATTTAATAACAGCTAAGTTTTAAGACTAGTTTTCTTCCCCCTTTTTCAGTTTTGTATGTAGGAAACTACTAAAAATATTTAATTGCTGTATATTGAACATCTTTACTTTGTACCGCACAGTTTCAATAGCAGTCAAGTTTTGAACACTGGAATACCCCTTTAAAATTGCATTTGAACCTTCGGCTGTAATATACATGCAGGAGATTTCCTGATGTTTACCTTTAATGGAAGGATTCGACATACGTCATTGTATACATATATACAGTAGCATACGTCACCGATAGTTTTCTATTTTAAACGAAAAAAAGTGAAAGGGTATAGCAATATATACCACTCTAGTGGAGTTATAAACTACATGGTCAGATAATTGGGATGCTATGGCTCTTTTCTGTGCTGGGAGCTTCGCCGGCACATACAATGAAAATGTTCACATAAGGTGACGTGAACAAAGACTAAGAAATTGTTTTTATGCTGAGAATCAGAAGGGTGAAGTTGTATATCACATTACACTTGATCAATTTAGATAGCAGATAATTCCCATTTTATTAGTAGGATCTTACTCCATATTACAATAGGGAGATACAGCTGAACTCGGTATCTGCTCCACAGTTTGTCATTCATTTAAATAAAGTGCATTATTACTAGCTATCTAGGCAACAGCAGTCTGTATTGGCAATGCTTGCAAAATGTCGTTAAAACTGCACACTTTAACAAAGGCTTACAAAAGCATCTGTCTACACAGTCATTTTGGGATGAAAGAGTATTCATCTCATGCAGCGTAACTATATAGGGTGCAGAAGTAACAATTGCACCTGGGTCCTGGTGCCTATTAACAAGGCACCAGTAATATAAATTGTATACAATAAATATTGGGGCCTGTTTTGACATTGCATCCCAGGACCTTTAGCCGTGAGTCATCTCCTTACATCATTACCTGCAATGTATTTTTTAACATCGCCAAAGGAACTGGAAAGATGACAGTGTGTAGGAAAATAAAAATCTATGTATTGCTATACATTTACATTATACCATGAAGTTAAAGGCTATATTAGCTAATGAGTTTCTTAGAAGATCTAAAGTTATCAACTTCCGTTAAGCTAAATGGAGTACAGCCTAAATGATGTGTGCAAGAAGAGCCTTTACCAGCAGAGCAGACACTTTAAAAGCCTGCACATTACTTTTGTCAAGTTTCCCTTTAATATACAACATCCTGCAGTGGATAATGGCTTTAGTGTCCGTAGGTAATTGTAACTATAAAACCTGCATAATTACCATAATTCTGATTTATGCAACTGGGGCACCAAGTGTAGGCTCTTTCTTCTGAATGAATGCTAAGAATAACTGTTACATTCTCTCTAGTGTTCACAGCTTGTTCTCCATGTACTTGTACTAGTATCCATAGCATCATTTATTATGTATTGCTGTGCTTATCAGTATGAAGTGTTTGGAATAGAAATTGTAGAAAATGTGCACTAGAAAAACAGATAAAGTGTAGGGAAAACCTTACTAGGAAAAGAGGAGATTAGCCATTTGTACTGTAAAAAAATGTTTCATCTGGAAAGCCAATAAGAGGCAACGGGCTTCAAAGCAATGCTTTTATATCCCGTTCTAACATAAGTAGCTGTTTATCTCGAGTTATATTAATCATTATTTTATTTTAATCACCCCTTTTTTTATTCATATATAGAAGCAAGGGGTGATTTAATGGAATTTGCAGTTTCTATTTCATAAAATGCACCATGCAAGTAATGTAGCTACAAAAATCCAGTTCAAGAATCCTTTAAATTAAGGGGGTTTGAGGACTATAATATTGATGGCTTATCCTTATACCATCTGTATCAGATTGGTGGGAGTCAGACTACCAGTACTCCACCATTCCTCATTACTCCTAGGGGTGTCTGTACTGGGTAGAGCATTGCAGCTTGTATGCCCAAATTTACAACATCATAAAAGGGAGACCAAGTTGGGTACTAAATTACGGTACACATTCAGATACACAAATACAGTGGTCTCTCAACAAACAGTAGTAATCCCCAAACCAATTTATACTGTATGTTGAAACATTTTATGGCAAGACCATAAACATATGAAAAATTGATAATTGGTTCCGAGACCCGAAAATGTGACCCAATAAAATACTAAATGAAGATTAAAGAAAATGAAGCAGATAACTAATCTAGCTAAAGCAAGTCCGTACATATAATAGTCAGAAAGAGCTACTGAAAGTTGAAAAACACTTTCTATTTTGAAGAAGTATACTTTGCATCATGTAGTTTATATATAACGTACCAGAAAAGAAGAAAATGAAGCCGTCCTCACCTGGTGCCAAAAAGAACTGCTCATTCTGGCACATGTAAAGAGCAGTATAGAAGATATAGTACTGCACTGTTCTGTAGAGAAACGCTACTAGACCAACAATCACTGCATTTACTCCACTAATACAGATGTTTTACAACTAAAATGTTCATAATTGGTTGGATCAGTGTCTGGGACATTTTATCAAGAAACCACACTTTACATACAACGTCACAAGAAAGACAATTGCATGTTGAAAATTTTGTATCCTGAGGCCATTGTAACTTGACGGACCACTGTACTGCGAAAGAAAACCCTTTTCTTAATCCAAATTTTAAAAACTGTTTCAAAAGACTATGTACAAATGTATCAAACCACAGGTGGTGTTATCCTCCCATGCTCCAGCTAAATAAGTGCCTCCTCTCATTAGGGGTTTATGCCTAAATATATTCTTTTTGACTTATTATATTATTTGCTATATCCGCCAATTAAGAAAGACTAACGGCCACATGTTAAGAAACGCTAATGGCCACATGTTAAGAAACACTAATGGCCACATGTATGAAAAATGTCTAGGTCTAAAACTCACTTTGTTGCACATAGCAACCAATCAGAGCTCCCCTTTCATTTCATATAGTGCCCTGGAAAAATGAGATGGGCACTCTGATTTGTTCTTATGGGCAACAAAGTGAATTTTAGACAGTTTTCATACATGTGGCCTTAATCTTTTTTTCTTTAGATGGCCTTTAGACATACATCCCAAATGCACAGTGGTGCCAATCATTTTTTTCTGCCGTATATAATATATATGACTCCTGTTCTGGCCTCTTGTTGGGTTACATGACTCGCAGAAACACATGGTGCTTTTGACGTGGACCGGAGGTCAGTCTCTCTAGGAATTTTTTATGGGAATGATATTGAATATAGAAAGATTAACTTCAGATTTTTAGGCAGATGCTGTTTGTTTTGGCAAGTTAGAGTGTGGGTCACATGTATACAACCACCGGTAAAAAAAATGATTCGAACTACTGATGATCAAAGATGAATTTCTAAAGACCTAAAATAAAAATAAAAAAGCTAATGCTTTTGAGACATGATTCTTAGACTAACTCACGGGCCCTTATTCTAATATATACTTTATTTTGACCTCTACTCTCTTTTTATGTGGTTTGACTACTTTTTACTCAAAATAGGGTTGTTGGTGTGGTGTTTGACCAGGATACATCAGTTATTTGTAACAACATGAAGTTCATACTTATAGAATCCAAGTATATAAGACTGACTTGGTTTTAGCGCCAAGTGAATCTTCATAGTTAATGCATTTGCACATTGTCTATTTTAATTGCTTTTAAAATTTGTATTGCATCAAGTGTTTTCATTAGCTATATTGCTTTAACTGGATGTATTTTTAATTTAGTGCCTATCTTGGTCTTGTAATATAAGGCACAGTCGCTACTTCAGATATTGTGCCTGGTAAACAATGAAGAGTACATCATACTTGGTGGAGCTTTGTGGCTCCTTTAGGCAACTGATAGGAAGTGAATTCTACTGATATGATATTATTGGCCTACCTAAAAATAGGTCATCAATACTGTAGTCTTAAAAAACCTTAAATAGGTTGTCCAGCTTAAAGAGGTTTTGCCACAAAGTGAGTTCCTTACATCTTATCTGCTCAGGGGAGAATATAAACAAAGCATGCTGAGTCATGAACGGCTGCAGTGGTGAGAGGGAGGGGGTGAGTAGAGAGTGAGGAAGCAGGGAGAGTCTCAAAAGTTTACTCAAATAATAACATTACAACAGTGGATTCTCTATACAGCAGACAGACTCATACACTGCACTTTCTCCCAGCCCCTTGCAAGCTTCTTCATGTTCCCTGTCATCAGATAAGAAGTGCAAACACACAAGCATGGCCAGATCAGCTCCTGAGAGTGTCCTGGTCATGTCTTTCAGGAAACTAAGGGGCACAGAGCAATGCTGTGATTAAATACCTATTTTGGAGGATCCCACGTCAACATTACATCGTGGAAAAACCCCTTTAATGAAATTAAAGTAAAATGGGACCGGGGCTGGGAAAAATAGAAATAAAAGTCATACTTACCTTCTGTTCTGCTACCAGTGCATCATGGAAGGTTCCAGGGATCAGCTCTTCTTTACTTCCTAAGTTTCATCCAGACACAAAAGAGAGGCTGGCGGTCCATGGTGAGTAAATGGAATGTGGGTCTCTCTTGTACGTTGGGACAAGAACCCAGGAGTGAAGCAGAACAGATCCTGGGAGCTTCCGAGCTGTACCACTGGAGGTAAGTATGATTTTTTCCCACCATGGATTCATTGAACTATAATTTTATTAAGTTGAAAAAACCCCTTTAATAATTTAGGAAAGTATCATATACACATTATTTGCTTTCATAAAACTAATAAACTTATTGACAAAATTTAATATGTATGAAAACTGTTTAGTAAACTATGGGCAAAAAGGTGAGTTTTAGACCTAAACAGGTTCATACATGTGGCCTGTAATGTCACAGTTAGTAGGGAAAGCAGGAACTATTTTTTGAACATTACTTTTGTACCTCTGAGTCACTGACTAAGTAATTTAGAGGGACATAGATAATGTTGCAGATAGATAATAGAAAGTGATGCATCAATATATATTGGGCATTTTGTATGAAAGCAGTGTAGACAAAAAGTAGAGCAATTACCCAAAACCAAAGCAATCAGCTTATATCTTATTAGTGTAGGTTAGAAAACACTTACATTTCAGTTAATGTAATTAAAAATCAAGTAATTAAACTGGATCATTCACTAAATCAATGTCCATTTCAATATTGTGTTCGATGTAGAACTGAAAGATGTTATATCGGTAGCTGTAAATGTTGAAGTGTTAAGGATTGTTGAATACCCGGAAACCATGTGCTTTAAACAAGATCAGCCTTTTATCTGCTGCCATTCACTGAAGCTCTCAATCCACTACAAAAGAAAATCTTGCTAAAAATAAATTGACGGAAGCACAATGTGTCCTAAGGTCACATAGGAGAGCACTGAGCCTTTCAAAAACACTTTATAATTCACAGTCCTTTACAAATATTGTGAATGTCACAAAGAGTGTTATTATTCTTGGTGTATAATTTACAGCCGTCGACAATAAAATAGCAAATGTGGATCTGAGGATACCACCCTCCCTTTTTCATGATCTTGTAGAGCTATAGAAATACATTTAGATAACAGCAAGGTCAAATACCCAAAGTCTGCCTAAATTCTTTGTGCTATTGTATCCAGTGCTATGGTAGATACTGCTATGCTGGGAATTTCATGTGATGGCAAGAAAAGGCCCCTGTGTATTCACACAATAGATCAGACAAGTATAATACAATGTAACAATAATAGTACACCCACTGTACACGAATTGAAAGCTATATTAACTGGAGTAAATGATCTCTTCTACTTCCAGGTAACACTATGGTGAAAACTTACATCAGTGATAGGACTGCTGGAGTTAGATGTAACACATATCTTAACTAGTGTTGAGCGATTGCGTTGGCTATCGAGATCGGTTGATAGTCGATAGTCGGCCGCTATCGATAAGGTTTTTTCAATAATTGGGGCGGCGGGTTATGAGCGATTGACCATTAAAGTCTATGGGGAGCAACAACACCTTCATTATTAACACCCAACAAGGGTGGAGAAGCTGAAATTTTAACATCCCACAAAGTCAATGGATACGTTGAACTAATCTTAGGCAACACACTTAGTGTTTAATAAAAGCCACAGAAAAAAAGTCACAGACCATTCACTATCCCTGTCTTGTACCACAGCCTGACCCTTTAAAACCCTTTGCATCACCCAAAAATTAAAAAAAGTGACAGAAGGCAGTATGATTTGAACCATCATTTTACTTGAACTGGACTTTGAATATCCCTGTCCTGGAACGCAGCATGAGCCCCAAACCTGCATGACCCCAGATTTAAAAAGTGCCGCAAAAGGAGTCTTTCAACCACCATTTTAGTTTCACTAGGGCATTGGACTTTTACTTGTCCTGGACCCAGTATGACCATTAAACCCGTCTGGGCCCCCAGATTAAAAAGTGCCGGGAAAGGGGTCTGTTATGGCAGCTCCGTCTTAGGAAGATTAAAATAGACAAATCCCCAGGTCCAGATGGCATACACCCACGTGTCCTAAGAGAGTTAGTGATGTCTAGATAGGCCCTTATTCTTAATATTCATGGACTGTCTAATAAGGGTATGTCCCAATGGATTGGCGCATAGCAAATGTGGTTCAATATTCAAAAAGGGGTCAAAAAAAAGTGATCCAGGAAACTATAGGCCAGTAAGCTTAACCTCTGTTGTAGGTAAAATGTTTGAAGGTTTTCTCAGAGATGCTATCCTGGAGTATCTCACTGAAAATAAATGTATAACGCTGTTCCAGCATGGGTTCATGAAGGATCGGTCCTGTCAGACTAATCTCATCAGCTTCTATGAGGAAGTCAGTGCTAGACTGGATCGGGGTGAGGCACTGGATGTCATATATCTAGATTTTTCTAAAGCATTTGATACGGTGCCACATAAAAGGTTGGTAAATAAAATGAGAATGCTTGGACTGGGGGAAAATGTCTGCAAGTGGGTAAGTAACTGGCTCACTGATAGAAAACAAAGGGTAGTAATTAACGGTACATACTCAGACTGGATCGCTGTTACTAGTGGGGTACCACAAGGGTCAGTATTGGGCCCTATCCTCTTTAACATTTTCATTAATGATCTTACACAGGGAATACACAGTAGAATATCGATCTTTGCAGACGATACTAAGCTCTATAAAGTAATCAACACAATAGAGGATAATATGTTATTACAAAGGGATCTGGATAAGTTGGAGGCCTGGGCAGGGAAATGGCAGATGAGGTTTAACACTGATAAATGCAAGGTTATGCACATGGGGAAGAGAAATCCATTACATGATTACATGTTAAATGGAAAAACACTGGGTAAAAGTGACATGGAGAAGGACTTGGGAATCCTGGTGGACAGTAAACTTAATTGTAGTAGCCAGTGTCAGGCAGCAGCAGCCAAAGCAAATAGGATCATGGGGTGCATTAAAAGGGGCATAGATGCACATGATGAGAACATTATTCTCCCATTATACAAGTCACTGGTTAGACCCACACATGGAATATTGTGTACAGTTTTGGCACCAGTGCACAGGAAAGACATTGTAGAGCTTGAACAGGTACAAAGGCGGCAACAAAAATAATTAAAGGGCTGGTGGACTACAGTACACATAAAGATTGGCACGAATAGTGATATTTAGTTTAGAGAAAAGCAGGCTTCGGGGGGTCATAATAAATATGTTTAAATACATCAAGGTCAATATAGAGATCTCTCCCAAGATTTATTTATACACAGGGCTGTATCTAGAACAAGGGGGCATCCTTTACGTCTTGAGGAACGAAAGTTTCTACATAAACATAGAAAGGGATTCTTTACTGTAAGAGCAGTGAGACTATGGAATTCTCTGCTAGAGGGACTGGTCATGGTGAATTCAATAACAGAGTTCAAAAAGGGTTTGGATGCATTTCTGGAGCCTAATAATATAACAAGTTATAGTGACTAGGATTCAGGAGAGGGTTATTGATCCAGGGATTTTTCTGATTGCCAGATTGGAGTCAGGAAGGAATTTTTCCCTAAAATGAGGACAATTGGCTTCTACCTCATTGGGGGTTTTTGCCTTCCTCTGGATCAACACCTTAGCACAACAGGCTGAACTAGATGGACGACTTGTCTTTTTTTTAGCCTTACAAACTATGTCTGTATCTGTTATGTTTTCGTATAATACACGGTATTTTTTGCACCTTTCAATTCACCTGTGGTGAATATAGAATTGCTGTTTTAAGTTTTTACGTAGATGCTGCGTCAATAAACAATGCGGGGTGCGCAAAAGTCAAAAAACAGTAATGTAATGTTTTCGTACGATACACGGTTTTTTTTGGCAACAAACAACCCTGTGCTGACTACAAGATTGCTGGATTGTAATTTAAGTGCAAGGCGGATATATCAACAGTCACAGTGTAATGGGTAAAATTGAAAATGAACACCTATCTGAAATAATTACTGATAATAAAAGTGGAGTTTTGCACCTAACAAAGAGACCTACAGTTACTAGAAAAGATGTTTTTCCAATATAAGTTCAGGCTGCCCAATATCCAGGAAATATTTCAATTTGCAAACTGTTAATAATAAAGATATTCCACTACAATGTCTACACTAAGTCTTGGTGAACTTTATCCAGTGTTCTTTATAGATAGAGCTTGTCTGTTTTCGCCGCCCGGGGGCCCCCCCCCCGCTCCCACCGCCGTGAATTTACAGCGGTAGATGCTGCTTTAAAATTCTCTACCTAACTACCCTAGAATCTTCAAATCTCTAATATAACTAAATCGGAAGGATCACAGCTAATAGTAGAGGGTTTCTCTGTGCAGAAATAGACTAATTTCGCTGAGCTGCTTGGCCCCAGGCAGAGCGCAGGTCCTAGCCCTATGAGACGCTGAGACACACTGAGGCTGAAACAGGAAACGCTGTTCTATGTAAAACGAGGTCATGTGATTTTTCCAGCCACTCGCAACCATACACACCCAGTCAGACGTCGCACACACGTCTCACACCTGCTCTATTCTGTAATCTGATTTGCTGGCCGCCAAAATTACAGGAAGCGCCCAAAAAGGCGCGATTTTAATAGATGATGACGTTTTTAACCCTTAATTTCGCATGATCGGAGATTTCGATCACCAAAAAAAAAAAACCTTCCCGATTTAAATTTTTGTCGATAAAAATCGTCAAAAATAATCTTAACCAGTTCCGGATCGGCCATTTTACACCTTCATGCCGGGGCACTTTTTTTTCCCTTTTTATAAGGATTTTGAGCGTTTGTAACGTTTTCTCGCCCGGTTATTTGTAATTTTTTTTTTCCCCTTTTTTTCTGTGTATTTGTCTTTCTTTTTATTTTGACACTAGACTTTTTATTTCTAAAAGGTGAAAAAAAATTATGTTTTTCGCATTTATTTATTTAACTGCAAAAATGGAGCTAAAAAAAGTTTTGTAAGTGTGTTACTTTTCCATCACGGATGTTTATATATAAGTGATATATTGGGGCGGACCTAAATGGTCAGTTTCGGCTGTTCATGTGTTTTTTAAATATTTATTTTTTTCATTATTTTTATTTTACATATTGTGTCCCCCATAAGGTCAGAAAAAGACCTTTTTTTTGCTATTTAAGCCCTAGTTTCAGGGGAAATACAGTCCCCCATACTAACTGCAGAGCTGATCGGATCTATAAGACCGGCGCAACTTTAATTGCACGCTGCTTGTTTAAAGATGTAGATATCTATTTCCAACCGCCCAGATCCATGACATTTAAAAAAAATCTGATTTCACCTTTAGGCGTATTTTACCCATACTTTTCTGCTGTCTTTAAACCCCTTAACGAAAGACCGTTTTTAGCGTCGGCGGGTGGGGTGGTGTCTGCAGGACGTCTTTTGGATCGCTGCAAAAATTTAAGGGCTTGGGGCGCGGGCCCCCCAACGCATAGGATCGGGGCTGTACTACACGCCCCGTCCCAGAGCATCCCCTGTGGCACCCGGGGGTGGGGGAAACCCCGCAAACCCCGGGGCTTTAAAACCCCTTTTATTGCGGCGGTGTGTTTCTGCGCGCAATCAAAAAGGGGTTCCCTCCTCTGTCGGGGGATCGGAATGCCCCGGGGACCGACAGAGCTCAGGGAAGGCTGACAGTCGGTCTGGGGCCCCAGAGGGCCCCAGAGCTGTTCTGTGTATGAAGCCAGTGCCAGGAAAAAAACTGTGTTTCCGGCCAGATCACGTTGTATCAAGGACAAGTTAGAATGTATTAGATTATGAAGCTAATACATTACTAAGTTTTTAAAAAAAAAAGTAAAAAAAAGTTCTCCCCTTTTGGGTTAAAAAAAAAAAACTAAAAAATATAAAAAGTGTAAAAAAAAAAAATTAAAAAATAAAATAATAAAATAAAAATAAATATTTAATAAAAAAATAATTGTGCCTTACACAAAAAAAAACCTATACATAATGGTACCACACGACCGTAATAAAACTGTAGAGTTAATCTAACAAAATTATTAAGTGTGGAATGGAATGGTGTAAAAAAAAAAAAAAAAAACTAAAAAATTAAAAAAAAATTTAAAAAATTCTGCAATAATTTTAAATGAACTTAAACTTTCCCCATAAAAAAATTGTCCGAAAAAAGGGGTTCATTAAAAAAGCGCATTGAAAAAAAAAAAAAAGTTAAACTGTTAAAAAACAAGAAAGGGAAAAAATAAAAAAAAATTTCTGATCATTAACTACTTTTCAGGCCTGGGGGTTAAAGCGCATGAGTTTCAAGCCTTTTATTGTGGTGATTTTTATTTTGTGAGTTTCATTTTGTATGGGTTTTTTCTGTTGTCATAACAGATGCCACTGACCACAGAAATGGCATGTACAATATTTTACTATAGGTTTATAAGTAAAGTCTGGCAAAGCATTCTTGAACAAAAAAAAAAAAAAGAAGTACAAAAAAAAATAAAAATTGGGGGAAAAAACGAGTGAAAAAAATGTTTTGAAAGGGGATATTGCTTTTTAAATAAAATTTAAGACCCCAGGGAAGGGGGGGAAACACCCTCTTTGAGGACGCCCCTTACGGTGTGTAGATTTTTTTAATTTTGTTTTTTTTCCCCTCTACTAAGTTTCTCCCAAAATCACAAGGGGCATTTTTGGGAAAAGGGGGGGGGGGGTGGGGGGGGAAAGCTCAAGGGGGCCCTTTTAAATTGGATTAAAAAAAATCCTTAATTCGCTTTTGCCCCCACTGGTCTTGGGGAAAAGCAAAAAGGGGTTATAATTAAAGTTTTGGGTATCCCTCATCTGTTTTACAAAAAGCTGTTTCGGGATTTGTGTCCCTTTTAGTGCAGGGGCCAGAGTGTTTACTGGCGGGCTGAGGGGGAAGGCAATGAGGGGGCCCCAAAAAAGGGGAAAAACCCTTCCTTGGGGAAAAAGCACTTATGGTGTGCCTATGGGGGTTCTTTAAAAATCTTACTATTTTGGGGGAAAAAAACATAACACTAAAACTATGGAGGGGCGCAAAAACTCTAGAGCACTAGGGAGGTACCGATATTGTGCTATGGGAGGATCAATATTACTGTGTGAGGCAGATTAAGGAGGAGCTTATACTGTGAAGCAACATGGAGACGGCACTTTTTTTTTTGAGGGGGGGACCCCCTACCATGAGCAGGTATCTGTGGAGAACCCAAAGGGATTTTATTTTGGTGTATGGGGGGAAAAAAAATAAAAAATTAAACTTTTTTTGGGGGCATCAAAATTTTAGGGGGCAAAAAGGGAGGGACCAATTATTTGTAAAAAATTTTTTAAAATGGGGTCTTTCCCAAAACAATTAAGTTCCCCTGAAAACCAATTTAAAAACTATTTAAGGTAAAGAAAAGGGGGGTTTGGGAGGTTTCTTTAAGGGTTTTATGTATAGAAAGGGAAAAGCAAACATAAAAAAAGATATGGGAAACAAAGTATACATAGCTTTTGGGCAGCTATTTTTTCAAAATTTTTTTACCATGTGCTTTTTTTGGTTCCCTTTTGAAGAAAAAATTACATTTAAAACCCGTTTAAAAATTCCCATTAAAATACAATTTTCCCCCTGTTTTTTCTTCATTCTTTTCCCAAAAGGGGCGGCAGATGGTAATCTTTTTTCAAAGATTTGGGGGGTGGAAATTTTTTTGGCAGCCTGTTTAGCTTCCTCAGCCTTGTAACATAGAGACTTCCAATGAATTCCAGCTTAAAAGCTGTAAAAATGTTTCAAAAAAAAAAAGATTTTAAAAAATGCGTGTCATTTATTTTAAGGTTTCCGCAATCAAAGTCTGTTTCCTGCAAAACAGGAGCCCCCCCCCACTTTATTCTTCCTTTTCTGTAGTAAGAATGTTTTTCCCGCGGGGACTTGCACATAAGGGGTTTTTTAATTTCTACAGATTTTAGGCCATTTTAAAAAATAAAAGTAAATCGTAGTGATTTTTTTTCTATTTGGGGGTTAAAAAATGAAAGTTTTTTTTTGTTTTTTCAGTTTTCAAAAATTTTTTGTCCCAGTACCCATAAAAAAAAAAAATCAAAGGTCAAATCAAATGGGAAAAAAAATTGTTTTGTGTAAAACGGGCTAGCGGGTTTCTGTAATTATGTTAGGGGGTCCATGCATTTTTATTTTTTGAAAAAGAATCCCTTTTACTTAAAGGTTTTTTTGGGGCCTAAAATTTAAAATTTGGGACGGGGGGGAAGGGTTGAAAAATAAAATAAAAAACTTTTTTTCCCTTTCATTTTATTAAAAATTCTGCCCCCGTTTTTTTTTTTAGTGCCCCTTTTTGTGTTTTCCATTGTTTAAAAGTGTCCCCAAAGGAAAAGGAACCGGGGGTGAGAGCCCCTTTCAGTTGGCAAAAATTGCTCGGACATCCCCTTTCCTTCAGGTAGTACTGAGAGGGCTTTTTCTTTTCTACTCCGTCCTCTGAAAACCCCTTAGTAATTGGGAAAAAAATTTTCCAAATAAATAAAAAAAAAAACCCTAAAATGGGGGTTTTTGGGCTTGAAAAAGGGAAAAAAACAAAACCACAGGTTTGGTTCCTGCGGGGATTTAAATTTTTGGGGCCCTTTTTCCCTGGGGGGCAAAACCTTTCCCCTCTCAGTTTACTGCCCTTTTTTTACAAAAAAACAGCCCTTTTCCCTTTGAGGGGAGCGGGGAAAAGGCCTGGGGATGTCATCCTGCTGGGGTACTTTTTTTAAGAAAATTAAAGGGGAAATCCCCACAGGGCCTCCTTCTAGCAGCCGAGCTGAAAAAGGCGGGATACAGGAGTAGGGAAATGGATTCGGGGAAAAAACCCCTTTAAATTAAACATTTTGTTTTTTGTTTGTAAAAATACTTTTAAAATAAAAAATTTACACATTTTTAAACAAAAGGGGAGTCCCACACCTCAATTTTTGTAAATTTTGAAATTATATTTTTTTCAGGGGGGAAAAACCTCAAAAAGATAGGGGACATTTTTTTTTAAAAAATATAAATTTTTAGTCAGGGAAACAGCTTGTTTAATGGTTTAAAACCCCAAAAATTTGTTTTCTTTAAAACCCAGTGTTGCCCAACTCCAGTTCCCCAAGGCCCACCAACGGGTTTCATTTTTTCGGGAAATCCCCCACAAAAGCCCGGGACAAATAATTAAATCCCCTGTGCAATGCTAAAAAAATTTTCAAAAAAACAGGGACCTTTTGGGTTTGGGGCCTTGATTTTTGGGGGTTTGGGGGAAACCCTAAATTTAAAAGGTCTGTAGAAAAAAATTAACAGACCAACCCCAAGGGTTTAAAGTATAAAATCACTAAAAATTTTAAATAGTGTCGAAAAATCAAAAAAGGGCCACATGTAGGGAAAAAAACTGTTAGGTTTAATCCCTCATTTTTGTTGTTACACAACAAAAAGAGGGGCCCCTTTCATTTCATATAGTGCTCGGGAAAAAATGGGAGGGGCTCTCTGATTATTTTGCTACGGGGCAACAAGTAAATTTTTTGGGGACAGTAATTTAATCCAAAACCATATAAAATTTGGGGAAATTTCCCGTGAAAGCACTTTATAACTAAAATTATTTTTTTAAAGGGGTTTTCTGCTCCCCAAAACATCATATCTCTAATGATAGGGATAGTAAAAAAATAACACTTTGAAAATTGGTTTGAAATTTCCAAAAATCTTTTTAATATAGAAAGGCTATTAGCTAATAAGGTGTTTCCCAATTTAAAACTGCACCCTGGGTCGGGCCCATCTGTAAGTGTTTGGGGTTTTCTGCACCCTCTGTGATTTTCCCCCCTCTAAAAACTTTGTGAAACTGAAAGGGGAAAACTAAAGGGCTGCTTGCTTTCCCCAAGAGGCGCTTGATGTGAGGTTTGGGGCCCAATGCTAGTTTTTCTCTCCCCCAAACCTATTTTAAACACATATAAACACTCTGCTCCCTTTTTACTTTATATTGAATTTCACATAGACTCAAAAATCCCATAGTAATAAGTATATCAAAAGAAACTGTATTATGATACATTCAAAACACATAAAAGAGACAGTGCTACAAATTCCCGGGAACCCTGATAAGGGATCCAAAAAAACCCAGGGTTTATAAAAAGGGAAATTCCCCTTTAAAAAAAAATATGCAAAAACTGACTTAAAAAAAAAAAAAAATATGCAGGGTGTTTTTTTGGGCCCCAAAATTATCAAAAAAAAAGGAATAACCCCGGGATATACTCGAGTATAAGCCGAGTTTTTCAAACACAAAAAAAAAGGGCTGGGAAAAAAACCCCCCTCGGTTATACTTGAGTCACTGTCGGCACTTGGGGAGCGTGGCCCCAGTGCCAAAAAGGGACGCTTAAAATTATATGCGACTCCTCAGGGGGGGATTTTAACTGGAACGCGAGTTTCCGCCCACAGTGTCCCGGTTTCTGCGGGGGCCCGGGCACTGTGGCTCTCTCTTCAAATTTTTTGGAAATCCTCCCGGGTCGCATTAAATGTGGGAAAAGATTCCAAATGGGAGCCAGGCGAGGCTTTCCCTGCTCCGCGTGGGGGGCTCGGGCGGGGTTTTCGGGCCCCTCCCGGGGGGTTTCCCGGGCCAAGGGGGTGTGTGTTTAAACAAAGTGCGTGGGGTGGCCTGTTGGGGCATCACGCGCCCGTTTTCCGGGGAAGGAAACCGGGGGACAGGCGCGGGGGAAAGGGGGGACAGCGAGGAGGCGGGGCCCGGGAGGGGGGGACGGAAACAAAGGGGGGGGCCCAGGAATTTGGGTTTTTTTTTTTTTTTAAAAAAGTTTCCTTGCCCGCCTAGTGGAGCCCTTTTCCCGGCTTAACCTACCTAGGGGGCCTTTAAACCCGGCTATAAACCCACCTGGGGGCCTTTTTCCCCGGGGTTTAACTAAACCCAGGGGGGGCCTTTTACCTGGGGTATAAAACCCAAACCCTTTGGGGGGCCCAGGGGTGGCTTTTATCCTACCTTTTGGGGGGCCCATTCCTGGCTATAAACCCACCTAGGGGGGCCCATTTCCTGGCTATAACTCCTAGGGGGCCCATTCCGGGGTATAACCTTAGGGGGGGTATGCCCGGGGTTTTTAAAAAACCATAGGGGGGGCTAGGGCCCGCCTTTTAACTACCATTTGGGGGGGGCTATGCCTGGGCCCATTAAAATTTCCCAGGGGGGGTATGCCTGCTATAACCTACCTTTGGGGGCTAGGGCCCGCCTATAAAAAACCCCCTTGGGGGGACTATGTTTCCTTTTAACCTACCATAGGGGACAATGCCTGCCTATAACCTACCAAAGGGGGAACTATGCCTGCCTAACCTACCATAGGGGGACTATGCCTGCCTATAACCTCCCTAGGGGGACTATGGCTGCCTATAACCTACCTAGGGGGACTATGCCTGCCTATAACCTACTTAGGGGGACTATGCCTGCCTATGACCTACCTAGGGGGACTATGCCTGCCTATGACCTACCTAGGGGGACTATGCCTGCCTATAACCTACCTAGGGGGACTATGCCTGCCTATAATGACCTATACCTGCCTATAACCTACCTAGGGGGACTATGCCTGCCTATAACCTACCTAGGGGGACTATGCCTGCCTATAATGACCTATACCTGCCTATAACCTACATAGGGGGACTATGCCTGCCTATAACGACCTATACCTGCCTATAACCTACCTAAGGGGACCTATACCTGCCTAGGGGGAACTATACTGCCTATAACGACCTATACCTGCCTATAACTTACCTAGGGGGACCTATACCTGCCTATAACCTGCCTAGGGGGACTATACCTGCCTATAACGACCTTTACCTGCCTATAACCTGACTAGGGGGACCTATACCTGCCTATAACTTGCCTAGTTGGACCTCTACCTGCCTATAACTTGCCTATGGGGGCAATTACCTGCCTATAACCTGCCTATGGGGACATATAGCTTCCTATACCTGCCTATTACGACCTATACCTGACTATAACCTGCCTATGGGAGACATTAAACTGCTATTACCAACCTATATTGCCTATGGGGGACATAAAACTGCCTATACCTGCCTATGTAATTTTATTGGTATCTATTTTTATTTTTAAAATTCACCAGTAGCCGCTGCATTTTCCCCTCTAGGCTTATACTCGAGTCAATAAGCTTTCCCGGTTTTTGTGGCAAAAGTAGGTGCCACGGCTTATACTCGGGTCGGCTTATACCCGAGTATATACGGTATATTTTTTCAGTTTAAAAAAACAACAAAAAACACACGTAACATAAAAAAAGCAAGGAAGTATTTAATCCAAATGGGCAAAAAGGAAAACGCCACAATGTATGTTTTACCACTGGCTTCATCAGTGGGTTACACAGTATAGAGGTAACAAAATATTGAAAAGAAAGTGCTGGCCAATAAGATACAGCATTTTATACATACCAATTGAAAGAATAGGGAAATGAAGCCACAGTCCATTGTATGTCGATGCACCAAAAAAATATGGTAGTTTGTAAGCCAAGAAATGTAATGGGCAGGAGTGGAATTACTGCCGTAATAGTCCTAGTAGCTGCTATGGGGCCCGCCGTCCCAGGGAGCCTGGCGCATTCTGCCTCAGAACGCCCGAGCCCTCTGTCCCAAGCGTTCATAGGCCGTGACTGTGCAGCCACAGGAGACCAGAGCTCCGCCGGCACTCTCCTCCGCTAATCCGCCTAGTCAGCCTAAGACCTTAAGCCTACCAGGTGTCAGCTCCTAGTGTTGACGTGGGCAGTGTGATGACATCATATTATAGCGTTGCCTACTCCGGGCTTTACAGGAAGAAGCCAGCTTGCCGTTCGTGGCGTCAGGGGAACAGGAGAGAGGGAAGTTCATTATTTTTTTTCTTTTTTACTAATGGGGTTCTGCCTACCTACCTAACTAGCTACCAGGAGCTCACCTAAAGCCTACCTAGCTACCAGAGGCCCACCTATAGCCTACCTATCTACCAAGGGCCACCTATAGACTAGCTACCTACCTGTATGCTATCTACCTATGTGGGGCCCACCCATAGCCTGCATTTCTATGTGGGACCCGAATATAAACTACTTACCTACGACCCACCCCTATCCTATCTACCTACCTATGTGGGGCCAACCTTCAGTCTAAGTACCTCGCTACCTGGGACCCATCTATAGCCTACCTCCTTAGCTACCTGGTTCCCACCTACAGCCTAGCTACCTGGGGCTCACCTACAACCTAGCTACCTGGTGTTGTAATAACTTATATGTCTGCAGAGCCTGTGTACACTAGCATCTACCACTATATGGTCACTGTATTATGGTAATAAACACTCTGCAGAGCCTGTGTACGCTAGTATCTACTACTATATTGTCAATGTATGTTGTTAATAAACAGTCTGAAGAGACTGTGTACCCCAGTATCTACCACTATATAGTGGTAATATTGGTCTTAATCTTTATTCAGTAATAGTGTAGGGGTATTATTTAGGACTTTGATGTGGTAATTTGTGGTCGTGTCCTGGCAGTATAATCGGGTCCTTATGTAATAGCGTTATTGGTTATGTTGGTCTTGGTATAGTGGGATTTATTTGGTAGCAGTACGATAATAATGTGTATTGTGAAGTATTTACTCCGTGAATTATCTAGTAATTGCATGACTGTTATTAATGGGCACCAGTAAATGTTCGTGGTCGGGGGGGCATTCAATAGTTTGCAATGGGGTCCAGGCTTCTCTAGTTACGCCCCTGATATTGGTCATGCATTTAACAAGCATAAATCAATAAAGCATAAAACAATCAGCCTAAGGAAGAATAAAATGCCCGTCAATAGGCACATAAGGTATAAAGACCATCAGCAAAAAAAAACAAAACTAGCTTAGCCATATGAAGGAATCATTGATGAAGGGCACCATGTCATTACCCCAGCAACGTGCTGTGAAGTGTACTCTGTGGCTTTGTGGGACTGTACATTTTTTTGGCAGTGTGACATTGTGCCCTCCCTTGATGATTATTTCATTCTTATATCCTGCTTGTTTTCACAAGCTTTCCTTGGTTACCAAACACCTTGCTCTCCTCTCTGGCAGTGGTCAGGCTGTTGATGTCACTCTGTGTCAGAAGGAAGGAGCTACCTCTCAAAAAAACTTTAACCCTTTAAACCAGCCTTGTGCTATCCTGTCAAGTTTGCAGAACATATACAAGCGGGAGAAATGAGTATTGAACCAATTTTCTAAGTAAATATATTTCTAAAGGTGCTATTGACATAAAATTCTCACCATGTGTCAGTAACAACCCATCCAATCCACACAGGCAAAGAAGTCAAACCACATGACCAAAAATTAAAGTATGTATATTAATGAGAAATTACCCAGGGAAAATGTATTGACGTCGCTTACTGAAATGTATATACTACTTAGTACTAAAGCCTTTGTTGGTTATGACAGTTTCAAGAATCCTCCTGTATGGAAAAACTAGTCGCATGCATTGCTCAGATGGGAATTTGGCCCTTTCTTCCACAAAAACACTCTTCAAATCCTGAAGGTTCTGTGGGATCCTTGTATGAACTCTGAGCTTTAGTTCCTTCCATAGAATTTCTATTGGATTCAGGTCAGGTGATTGGCTGGGCATTTCTAGCATCTTTATTTTCTTTCTCTGAAACCAATTGAGAGTTTCCTTGGATGGGTGCTTGGGATCATTGTCTTGCTGAAATGTCCACCCTCATTTCATCTTTATCAGCCTGCTAGATGGCAGAAGAGTTTTGTCAAGAATGTCTCGGTATATTTGTCCATTCATCGTTCCTTCAATGATGTGAAGTTTGCCAGTGCTGTGTGCTCAAAAAAGCCTCACTCCATGATGTTCTCACTTCCAAACTTCACTGTAGGTATGGTGTTTTGGGGGGTGATATGCAGCGACTTTGGCCTCCAATATAGTGTGTATTAGGGCATCCAAAGAGTTTAATTTTGGTGTCATCTGACCAGACTATTTTCTCCCAGTATTTCACAGGCTTGTCTAAATGTTGAGCAAATTCTAAACACACTTGAACATGCTTTTTGTTCAGCAATGGAGTTTTGCATGTTGAGTGTACATACAGGTCCTGGAGGGTGAGCATGCATACAGGCCATAGAGGTTGAGTGCTTTACTTATTGTTTGCTTTAAAACAAATGTACCTGCTGATTCCAGGTCTTTCTGTAGTTCTTCATAGGTGGTCATTGGCTCTTGGACAACTCTTCTGATAATTCTTTTTGTTCCTCTATCTGAAATTTTGCAGGGAACACCTGGTTGTGACCAGTTTATGGTGAAATGATGTTCTTTCAAATTCTTCTGTGCAATAAGGTTGCAAAGGTCTTGATACAGCTTACTGGTTTTACACATCTTGAGATGTTTCTTGTGTGACATCTTGGTAATGAGACACCTTTTTATAGGTCATCAGTTGAACTAGCTGATATAATTTTTCACTAAGTGGCAGGGTTTCTTTCTAATTATAGATTTCTGCTGGTGTCATGATTTTCCATGACTTTCTGCAACTCTATTTCTTCATGTGTTTAATACTCCTTTCCTGTATCATTTCCCATTATTACACATAACTTATGGACATATATGGTTTGATTTATCTGCCTGTGTGAATTGGATCGGTTGTTATCAACATATAGTGAGAATTTCATGTCCATAGTACCTTTAGAAATATATCCACTTAGAAAATTGGTTCAATATTTATTTCACCTGCCGTATATATGTATTTACGTGAAACGCAGAGACAGCACCTAACAGTGTCTTGGCAGCATGTAACTTTTTCTCTGTTATAGAAGCTTCTTTTACTGACAAAAACAACTTTGCAAGATCACATTTACAACCAAACGAACTTCTTGGACAGTGTCATTGTTTTTCACAATTCCTACATCAGCAATTCCCTTCTAACAGGTACAAGTAAAAATAGGAGTTAGCAAATCTGAAATGTCAGTCACTGCTGTAGACCCACCCACAGCTTGCACAGGAAGTGGAAGCCTGAAGAGGCTCTGAAGAGTGATAACAACCATAGAAGAAAAGCGCTTTACCAAAACTTCAAAGTCACATTTGAAAAGCTCCTATGTGGGTGATTTATCAGTGGCTTGCCATGCCTTCCTTGTCACATATCCTGCCATCAGTTGTACAATCTGGGTGACAGTGCAAACAGGTATTGATTCTTAGTAGTGTTTAATTTTGGTCTCGAGTCAATGTCAAATTTAATAGTAAGTTATTTGATTCTGATAATCTAAAATCACATTTGATGAATGTTGCCAATGAATTGACCCTAAGCCTACCCCTAAATTAGGATTAGGGATAGTGTTTTTAACAGACAGCGTTGCTCAGAGTCCTGTGTCACCCTCACTGCTGTGTCACTTCTAGCATAACATCCAACATCACTTCCTATTTACCCGTATGCTTTGGGAACGGAAAGTGGATGTCAGGTAATCTACTGAAACCACAAGTAAATCTGTAGAGGGTGCAACATGAGGCTAGGAGTGACACAGGACCCTAAATGATGCTGAAAAGTAAGTTAACTTCTAAAACACAATAACAAACCCTGACTTAGGGTTAGAGTACACATTCAGTTGCAGTATGCTTTTAAGGTTGGTGCTTTTTTTCTTTTTCTCTCTGTATTATGGAGGTCTGTTAAGCTAAATGAGAAGTCTTAATTGGACTCAAATGAGAGGTAAAAATAGAGTAGGACCACACGCCTTGAGATCCCGTTGTAAGCCGGGGGTGGCTTAAACATTTTTTGATCGAAACATGTGAACTAAGAATCTCAAAGTTTTTTTCATGTATTGCAGATAGCATAAATGCTTCTTTCGAGGTTTCCATGTCTTGTTTGAAAGCCCTACATTCAGTTCTGTCACGGTGTAAGTAAGAATGTGTGCTCCAGTATCAAACCATACAGGACCCTATTTGAGCAATACTTCTGAACATGCATTCTTACTTATGCTGTGACAGGATCTGGTGTTTGTGTGTAATGTAAAATACATAACAACAATTATTTAAACATTAAGATCATGTTTTTGCAAATCCTTTGTATTTGTAATTTGTAACTTTAAGAACATTGTTTTTAACAATATTGGGAAAAATTAACATTTTACAGACTAAAGTCAGATACATCTGTTTAATTGTCTCCCTATTTGCTTCTAATTAAATAATTGATACATTATTTAGATCTATGCAACTTGTAAATTTGGAGCTAAAATCTTTATTTTCTGAAGTATTTCATTAAATCTTCATAAGAATCAATAAACATTGGATTTGCTTTGCTAAATAGTGTATTACATACTAATTACACATTCGCGAAACATACTGGGAAGGCTGGTTAAGTAAGAAGTATTACATACTACTAAATCAAATAATCAGGTTTCTCAGTCTCCATGGTTTTACAAATAGAAATTAAAACCCCATTATCATTACAAAACATTTATGTATAGCAGACTGTAATGGTGGGCACATTAAGGATCAGTTCTGCATAGTTATGACTAGAGATGGGCGAATTGATTCTAACGAAGTGGAATTCGTTTAGAATTTCAGGAAAACTTCGGTTCTGAATGAAGTCGAACTTTGGGGTACTTCGGGTGAACGAAGTGTTGCTTTTCATTGTTTAAAATGGCTGCGAGCACAGGGCGCTTATGGGGCAAAGCACTCTGGGAGGAAGAAGGCATACCCTGCATGACTTGTGCAGAGATGAAGCCAATCAGGGGAAACCGGCGGGATTTGTGACGCCCACCGCACTATAAAAGTCCCGGCGCGACGCTGGGAGCTCACACTCCTCTCACTGTATTTGATTAGGGAAGGTGTTTGCCGGGCTGATTTTTTACAGCGATTTTTGTGGGGTGTCTCAGCTTGTCTCAGAGACTGCTTCTCTTAACGTTCTATTTCTGATTTTTTGGGGTATTGGATCTGAAGTCCGTGTGCGTCCAGTGCAGCGGCATATACATGCTAATGCTATCTGCTCACAGCACATTGAAGATCCAAGGAGGATCTAAGCCATTTCCCTGTTGTATTATTTAAAGAAAACAACGTTTTTACAATACAAATACCACTTCATTTTTGGCTGCTAATTTGTTTTGCGCATTTTACATCCAGGGGTTATTTAAGCGTTGTTTTTTGCTGTGGTGACCCCAAAAAACCCTTTCTTTTTCATGCCAAAAAATAAAATTTTAGTGTAGCATAATTCACAAGCGAAGGTTAATTACATTTTTTCTCTTGTTGTGTTAGCGTAAAAAGAATCGCATTTTTAAAACACGCTACCAAAAATTGTAGTTTGTGGCCTGGCTCATTCTTTTGCGCAATTACATCCAGGGGTTAATTAAGCGTTGTTTTTCTGCTGTGGTGACTCCAAGAAACTGACTTTTTCACTGCCAAGAAATTCAATATTCCTGTAGCATAATTCAAAAGCGATGGTTAATTACAATTTTTTCTCTTGTTGTGTAGTGTAAAAAATACGCCATTGTAACACGCTACAAAGCTAGTAGTTTGTGGCTGCTCAATTCTTTTGCGCAATTTACATCCAGGGGTTTTATTAAGCGTTGTTTTTCTGCTGTGGCGACAAAATAAACCGTCTTTTTCCCCGCCAAAAAATAAAATTTTCCTGTAGCTTTAATTTCACAAGCGAAGGTTAATTACAATTTTTCTCTTGTTGTGTTAGTGTAAAAAATACGCCATTGTAACACGCTACAAAGCTAGTAGTTTGTGGCTGCTCAATTCTTTTGCGCATTTACATCCGGGGTTTAAATTTTTAAGCGTTGTTTTTCTGTGTGGTGACTCCAAAAAACCCGTCTTTTGTCACCCCAAAAAAATACAATTTTCCTGTAGATATTCACAAGCGAAGGTTAATTACAATTTTTTTCTCTTGTTGTGTAGCGTAAAAACCGCCATTGTAACACGCTACAAAGCTGTATTTTTGTGGTGCTAAATTCTTTTGCGCAATTTCATCCACGGGTTAACTAAGTATTTTTCTGTAGTTGTACTCAGTAAAAGAAACTTTCTTTTTCACCGCCACAGAAGAAATTCTGTAGCATAATTCATATTGAAGGTTAATTAAGCCGGGTTTGTGCTTTTTACATTCAGTAAAATACACAGAGTTTTTAAACGGCACATCAAGTCAATTTTTCCGGGCCCATTTCTGGGCGCAGTTTATGTCCAAGGGTTACCCAAGTTGTTAGTGGGTTCATTTGGAGTAAAATTTAAGGGTGTGTATTTCATATTAACAGATATTCTTCATTAAACAGTGTCTGTACATTTTAAAAACAAAAAGTATGTCGGACAGAGAGGTGGCAGGCTCTCATCTGCGAGTGGCAGTGGCACAAACATTCCTGGAGCAGGCCCAGGTCGCAGCACAGCAAGGGGACGTGCAGCAGGGGTCACTCGGTGAGGCCACAACTGCCGGTGTCATCTAGGGGCCCGTGCTGTTCTAGCAACCAAGGGTTCTTGATTGGTTTGACTAGGTCACCCACTTCTCCCAGATGACATTGACAACCCCAGCCAAGAGTCGGTGGTAACGTCAGAAAACAACCTTAGTTGGCATGGCCGGGAGCGGGTCAGCGGCCCTCACTGTCCTCAACCCGCCTCTGTCCCATCCGGTTCCCTCAGCCGAGATCTGCTATGTGGTCTGGGCTCAGCGGCCACTATATAGCGAGGGTGACAATTTGAGGAGGGCAGTCAGCAGCTATTTGGGCAGCGAAGAAATGGGGCCAATATCCCCTGCTTCTTGCAGTGGCGGCAAAGTAAAGATGTGGATAGTGGCATGGGAGGTCATGTTGTGAGGGGTCACCCTTTGGCATCCCAAAGACGGTGATAAGGACAGCAGTGACGATGTGAAACACAAATTGATGATGATGTAGCCGACGCATTGGGAGCCGGGTGAAGCAAGGGCTTCATCATCGTCAGGAAAAGAGGGGTCAGCTTCCCATCAGGCAGCGGCACAGCCAGCAAGTTGGTTGTGTGGCCGTTAGTAAGCAGGGTAGAAGCAGTGTGAGCTCGGGAGCCAATCGGCCACGGGGTAGAAAACCGCTTCGCAGGTCCAAGAAATTTAGCGGCACAGGGGCTCAGCGAGGGCAGGGGCGGGTTGTAGTCACTCAGTGCGGAGGGGTTGGCGGTTTAAAAATCAGCTACTCGGGGTTGTGGCATTTTCATTACTAAGACACCGGAGGGAGCCGAATATGGGTATATGTAGAATCTGTGGGCAGAAAGTGAAGGTGGCCAGGGAGCTAACATTCGCACCACGGCCCTGCTTTCAACACATGCAGCGTCACCACCCGGGGGGCCTGGGAAAAAGTGGCTCAGATGTGGGGGTCCATCCGGGCCGCCGCAGCAGCGCGCCAATGGCACCATCCCATTGCAGCCAGTCAAGGCTCCCACCTCTGCAGAAGGTAGTGTTTCTCTTTGACATCATTCCTGGTCCAGATGCTCCTGCTCCTTGCTACTCATAGTGCCAGCATTCGTTCAGCGAGGCGATTGAAAGAGACAACAGTATGCATCCAACCATCCTAAGGTGCAGCAGCTGACCTGTCCTGTCCAAGTTGTTGGTACTGCAGTCCCTCCCTTTCCAAATGGTGGACTCTGCACCATTCAGAGAAAATAATGGCTTGTGCCGAGCCGAGATGGAGAGTTCCAAGACGTATTTCTTTTCCAAAAGGCAGTTTCCAGCACTTCATAAATATGTAGAACAGAAGTGGGCCCGTCCTTAACTTATCGGTTTGTTCCAAGGTGCATGGGGAGCGCGGATGTTGGGCTGTAAAATATGGTCAAGGCCAGTACATGTCCTTTACGGCCCACTGGGTGAATGTGTTCCTGACCAGGCACACCAACAACTTGGAACAGGAGACGACCGCTTTCTCCTCCACGTTGTCAAATGCGGCTCCTGCGCCAATGTCCGCCTCCCCCTCCTCCACCATCACCACCATCTCAGCCTCCACAAGTACTGCTCCTCATACCACATGTGTAGGGCACAGCGGTGTCACGCAGTTCTAAAACCTGGGTTGCCTCGCGAACGAAGTCACACAGGGGAGGAACTGCTCCGCGTCATGCAGCAAGAAATCGATTTGTGGCTTTATCCGTGCCAACTGCAAATCGGAACCATTGGTGACGGGGCAATGGGGGAACATGGTGTCCGCGCTGCCCCCGAGGGGAAGGATGGTCCATGCGCCCTGCATGGTGCACGTGTTCAATCTGGTTGTGAAAAGGTTCCTGAAGTCTTCCACAGATCTTCAGAAGATTCTGAAAATGGCCAGGAAACTGTACATGCACTTTATCATTCGTACAAAGCCAGGAACACCCTCCTCGAGTTGCAGCGCAGAACGGCCCCCCCCAAAACACTCTGATATGCGATATTTCCACGTTGGAATTCCAGCCTGCACATGTTGGACCGATGTATGAACAGAGAAAGGCCATTTTTAAAGATTTTTTGATGATACAGGCGGACAGGAGTACTCCCCTGTGTAACTTTGATTTCAGCCAGTGGCAGCTCATGCGTGACACCTGCCGTTTGTTGGGCTATTCGAGGAGGCGACGTTATTTGTCAGTCGCCAGGACTACGAGATGAATAAGTCATTCCATGCTTTCATGTCCTGGAACAGATGCTGAAAAATCTGTCTGAGCAGGGGACTGAGATGTGGCGACTACATCTCGCGGCCACATGAGTCCGCTGGGGGCTGAAATGGAGGAGGAGGAGGGGAGGAGGAGACATTGGAGCAGAAGCATTGTCTGGTGAAATGAGTGGATTTTCTACCAAGTGACAACAGAGGAGGAGCAGGACAGCTGGGGGGAGGTAGATGGAGATGAGGAAGACGAGGCAGATGACCGCAAGCACCGTGGGAGTATACAGTGGAGATGGAGGCGGGAGCCCCTCGGAGTCACTTGTGCAGATGGCCCGGCATGCTGATTTGCCTGGCTAGTGACAGGAATAGTCAGCTTTCCCGGGAGAGGGATGACTTCGGCTCTCGCCCTATTGGACCCTCGCTAACCCGGGCCCCAAAATGGAAACCTTTTTCCCAGCTTTGAGAGGGGGACAAAATCAAATTTCTATTGTGCCACTGCCTGACTCATGTGTGCTGTCGTGACCTCCCACTGTGTCTTTGTGCCACTCTGTGGCGTACTAATGTTTTGCCACCTCCAGAATGTCATTGTGCCACTGTCTGACACTCTGCTGCTGCTGCTGTTTATGGTCAACTCCACACTGTGTCATTATGCCCCTCTTTGGCCTACTCCTGTTTTTGCACCTCCAGGGAAAGTCATTGTGCACCTGTCTGACCTCATGCTGCTGCTGTGGCTGTTGCCCTTGCCTACCAACTCTGTATTGTGCCAAATGTCTGACCTCATGCTGCTGCTGCCGGTGCCTCCACACTGTGTCATTTGCCACTTTTGTGGCCTACTCCTGTTTTTGCCACCTCAAAAATTTTCTTGTGCCACTCTCTGACCTCATGCTGCTTTTGGCTGGCCGTCACCTCCACACTCTGTCATGATGTTGCCAACCTGAGCCCCCAGCTTGCTTTTTTCAGCTGTCGCTGCTGACTTTTCAGGCTACAATTTCCCCTTCGTTTTTGGTCAGTTTGCCCTCTTAAGTGCCAGGGATTTTATAGTGACGATTCTAAGAGCGGGGCAGTCATTGGCGTGTCATCTAAAACACAATTGGTATTGAAGACCCAACCCAAGTCCCTCTGCATATTTAAGCATGGCACCGTTCTCACACCCCGCGGTCGTGCAGCTGGAAATAGCTGTTTTTTAACGTGATTCGCCGACGAATTCGGAACGAAGTTATTTTTGTCGGGAAATTCAGGGAAGTCACCGAATCGAATTTTTGAGAAATTCGCCCATCTCTAGTTATGACCTATCAACTCTGTTTACAAAAAATATTTTTCTTGTCATACTTTTAATAAACCACTTTGAGAATTATATTACTAGGTTAGTGCACTTAACAGATTTTTTCAGTTTGGATTTGTTCAGCACATTTTAATTTTGTGTGTTACATTTCTCTTCGAATTAATATGCGGAATAAGGATTATTGAATAGGGATAATCCTGATCCTTTCTAACAATCTGGTTTATTTTAAAAAACCACTAAAGTTGTGTCAATGAGTGAAATGTCATTTTTCTCTGCAGCGCAGATTCACTAATCCGCATAAGAACAATTTGCAGTATATTAGCATGGATTTCCATTAAATATAATGGGAGACTGTTTTCCCAAGCAATTTATGTAGATTTTGGTGTTGCAAACACATGTATGCTGCACCAAAATTCAGCAGACGTTGTTAAAAAAGAAAGATGTGTGGGGCTTAGATTGGGTACGTGGGTCCAGTCTAATCCAAATTTTAACTAGACTTTTTCCAGACAGCAATGAGGAAGCATATGCTATAAAAGAATTTTATAACTTGGGGGGCTGTCTGAAAAAATTCTTGGGCTAAGACTTTTCTTGTTTCTGAAAAAGGGAAGGGTAGTGGATCCCCTGGGCACCCCAAGCGGTGGGACGGGGCCCAGAAAAGAGGGAGTTAAGTGGGTCCCCGGTTTCCCGAGCCCGCCCCCAAGGCGGGAGGGACTTGTGCGGGGGTTCCCCCGGGCCTTCCCCCCGTGGACTTGCTTGCGGTGGTAGGAGGTGCAGGTGAGCAGTCGGCGGGCAAACTCGTGTCGGGGGGCCAGAAGGTCAGGGAGGCAGCGAAGGTTTGTGATGGGAACGTTAGCCGGAGGGGTGTTTCACGGAAACTGCAACCGGAACACAGAAAAGGCTTCCTCGCATAGGTATGGGCACTATGGATTTGGCAAAGTGCTTCCGGAAGGTGGAGCATTATATAAGGTCAGCAGCCGGCATCAGCCAATTACTGGCGCGCTGGCCCTTTAAATCTAGGAGAGCCAGTGCGCGCGCGCCCTAAGGAGAGGGCCGCGCGCACCGGCCGGCAGACAGGCGCGGGGAAGCAGGAGCATGGCCGGGTAAGTGGCTGCGCCCGAATGAGCAAGTGCGCCCGCGGACCGACATGCGGACCGCGGCGCCGCTTGCTACGGGCGCAAGGGGGGACCCTGGGGGCAACTCGTGACAGTTGCCCATAGCAACCAATCAGGGATCCCCTTTCATTTCTTCAGAACATTATATGAAAGGAAAGGGGAACGCTGATGGGTTGCAATGGGCAACAAGAAAAGTCTTAGACCAAGACAGTTTTCAGACATGTCCCTCTTACTTTTTCTTGTCTGGAAAATGTCCGGAGATTGGTTGCACAATTTTTTCACAAATGCTGGAAAAATTCAGATCTGGCACAAGCTACCCTACCTGAATCCAAAGCACAACACTAAAGATATATAAGCATATAATGTTATTGTAAAGGTTCTATTTTACTGAGGCTTTAGAAAAGCAAATATGTGTAGCATGCAGATATATTGGGATGTGCAAAGTATCAATGGATAACAAGACAGACTCATAATTCCATGAGCCAGATAAGTATAGGTGACGAGCACTGAAGGATCTGTAATGTTTGAATAAAATAGAAAGCTAGACTGCCACAGGACTGTACTTTGCCTCTAGGTTTCTCATCTTACCTTTCTAACCGCTCCTTCAGTGTCTCATTTGCAGGTTCTACCTCCTCTCCTCTCCTCTTGCTGTCGGGTTCCTCAGGGATCCGTTCTTGGTCCTCTCCTCTTCTCAATCTATACAGCCCCCATTGGACAAACCATCAGCAGATTTGGCTTCCAGTACCAACTCTACGCTGATGACACCCAATTATACACCTCCTCCCGAGACATCACTCCTGCTCTGCTACAAAACACCAGGGACTGCCTTTCTGCTGTCTCTGACATCATGTCCTCCCTGTATCTTAAACTAAACCCTCACTAAAAACTGAACTTCTAGTCATCCCACCATCTACTAACAGACCTTACCCTGCCCTTTCTGTCTCATGTGTGGCACCACCATACTCCAAGCAGCGGCCGCTGTCTTGGGGTTATACTAGACTCCGATCTGTCTTACATCCCCTATATCCAATCCCTTGCCCGCTCCTGTCACCTGCACCTCAAGAACATCTCCAGAATCCGTCCTTTTCTCACTGTGGAAACAACTCAAACTCTCATTGTTGCTCTTATTCATTCTCGTCTCGACTACTGAAATCCTTGCTTATCGGTCTCCCTCTGTGCAAACTCTCCCCTCTCCAATCTGCCTGATGCAGCACCAGGCTTGTCTTTCTTTCAGCCGCTATAACTGATCCCTCTACCCTGTGGTCAGTCACTGCACTGGTCCTATCCAGTACAGGTACAACATAAACTCATCACTCTCACTCATAAAGGTCTCCACAACGCTGCTCCTCCCTACATCTCCTCCTCATCTCTTTTCTACCACCCTACCGCTCTCTCCGCTCTGCTGATGATATTCAGGTTTACATCATCAATCATCCGAACCTCCCATGCCCGTCTCCAAGACTTCACACGTGCGGCACCGTTCTCTGGAACATGCTACCGCGGGCGATCAGGCACACTCAGAACTCTCATAGCTTTTAAAAGGCCCTGAGAATACATCTTCTCACTCTGGTCTACCAGAATCCCTAATGCTAACACCTTCCCCCGTCCCCCCACACTCCCTAGCGCACTCATCTAATTTTTGGCACTTAACTGTATATAGATGTACTGTTTGGGTGGCAGGTTCATCCGAATTCTACATAAAACAACCCCATATTTATGTCACATGGCTGGACCATTGTAAATCTAGCACTTCTTACCCTTCGTCTCTCCCGTACACCCTAATAGATTGTAAGCTCTTGCGAGCAGGGCCCTCTCACCTTGTGTCTCATCTGTAAGTAGCTTTTCATTGTGCAATGTATTTCTTTTGTCAGTCCCTACCCTCCAAATTGTAAAGTGCTGCGGAAATATGTTGGCGCTATATAAATAAAGTATTATTTATTATTATAGAGGCAGATTTTTTTTGCTCTATGGATCTGTGACCAAACAAATTGTGGCAAGTTCCGATGCATGCTGTATTTCTATGATATTCTTACAAAGAGAATAAGGTGCCTCCTAGAGACACCATATGAGAACATACAGTCGCAATAAAAAAAGACACCCCTTTGAAGTTTACTGGATTCCTGCATTGATTAATAACAAAATGTGACTATTATCTTAGTCACAATTTAAATCAAACACAATTAATAAAAACCAGGGGAGTAAATATTGCCAGTTCATGGGAAAAAAAAATTAAGTTATACTTTCTACAGTAAGCTAACTTGCAAAAGGTGTTGCAGTTAAAAATATTTTTTTTAGAAATGTGGTTTTTTCATAGGTATTTTCCTAGAAATAAAAAAAATACCAACCCGGTTACTGACAAATCTGTTCCTTTTAACCCCTTACAACTGCAGACAGTTTTGACTTTCCTGACAGAGCCTCTTTTTTTGAAATTGACTATGTGTTTATGTGAGAATAAACTTGTTTAATTTTACCTCCCCATGGGTTCAGAGCTTTTTTGTATGATTTTTGCGTCAAGGGGGAAATTTTTTTAAGTCATAACAATGTAAAAGTTCCGATTTTGAACCTCTCTACTGGGGGTCATAAACAGGTCATTCTGGCTCAGACAAATGGCCAGGTAAACCACTTTGAATGGGTTTACCTGTTCCAGCATAATGCGCCTAGAAGGGCGTATGAAGCTATAAATCTATAGCTTTTAGGTTTAGTGCCCCATGCCTCCGCACTCCCCCCCCCCCCAAAATCAGGCGCATTACAAAGTCCCACAGGCACTCTGTAAGCGCCTGATACTGGCGATATGCGTTTTAAAACTCTTGGAAGGGGGCTGCCGGGATTCGGGCTGAAAAGGGGCCAGACTTCTGCCGCACCCCCATTCATTCATGTGCCTTGGCTTTAAAAAAATTTAGAAATACTTTTTGGGTCCATACAACCCTTGTTTATTTGTGAAAAAATATAAAAATATTTGAAATTTTTGTTAAAATTTGGCATTTTCAAAGTTCAAAAATTTCAAAAAGACAGATTTTACACACAAAATAGTTTCTAACTAGCTTATGTGACTGTGGGGATGGACCATTTTTTAAAACCCCCTATTTTTTTGTTCAAATTAGGGGGGTTAAAATTTAGTAAAATTTTTCAAATTTTTCAAGAAATTTTGCAACAAAATTTTTTGGGGGCCCATCCAGTTCATGAAGGGTGTTGTTTTATATCCCATATATAACCCTTTTAAGAAATACCCCCTTAAAGTTTCAAAACAGCATTTTTCACGGGGAACATGTAGATGTGGCGGGGAATTTCAATCAACATCGTTTCCCCCCAATTTACATTTTTTAGGATAGTGGCCCAGTGTGCTATTTGGCTAAACACAACCCAGAAATGGAGGATTTGTACTACCTTTGGGTCTTATTTTCATTAAATTTGGCACCTTTACGGGAATGTGAAGACAATAAGGTGCTAAAACTTAATAAACACCCCTAAAAAGGCAAATATTTATACATTTTGATTTTTTAAAAACATTGCTAAAACGGGTTGAAAATACTAGTGTATTCTATGTATTTTATAAATATTTGCTGATCTTAAATCAGGATTCTGATTTTAACCAAATCATCTTGAATGGCTGCAAGTTTTCTAGTCAGACCAGGACATACTCTAGGTAACACTCTTTCTCCTATTAAGTTTGTATCCAAAAAACCACAAACATGGCTTCTTAAGAGATTATTTTTTTTCCATACGCAGGATCTAGGCTAAATGGATTTTACTTTCAAATTCATGCTTCTATTTAGCATGAATTTTAAAAGATCTGTTTTTATATATGTGACCCCGGTGTAAGCTTGACTGTTTTTCAAGGTTAAATTAGTTACCCCTCTCTGGTAATTTAAAAAACCAAGGTATCGCCACAGCATTTCTAAAAGTCCAGTAAATGAGGGAGTTAACGTTAGAGCGTGCTGTGTATGTGGAGAAAAGGGGGAGATAGAATTTCTAAGAGAGGGCTAGTCTAGTATGTCCAGGGAGTGGCGGATGTGGGAAAGGGCGTGCTAGTTCAGACAGATCTAGAAAAAAGACAAGGGCCTGGGGTGCTGCTTACTCCAAGTCACATCTGGACAAAATGATACAGCAGCCCGGATCAAAGCAAGGAGTTGCAGGATATGACTGGTGAAAATCAGGTACCTTGACTTATCCCCCCCTGTTGAAGCGCTAAATTGTTGAAGGTAGGGAAACATGTAATTTCTGTTCCAGTGTTTTTTGATGAAGTTCGCATTTAAAAAGGAATTTAATAAATCCCTTTTAAAATGCATTACGTGGAACCCCATTAATTTTTTGGGGGGTATCTTAAAGAGGTAAATCAAGGGGCCCCAACCACGCGAACCCCCCCCCTCTCCCCCCCCAGTTCCCCCAAATCCCCAAAAAAACTCCTAAAGTTTTTTGGTTTCTTACAAGGATGTTTTTAGTTAAAAATCTTGCAAAAACAATCACTTTGCAAATGTGTTCATTAAAAGGTCCTACCCATGCATAAGGACATCCGAAGCCACCCACTTGGGTTTAAAATCCCTATGGATCTATCTAGGGATGTATTGTGCATTTTTTGCACAGATGTCCCATTTTTTTTACATGGCCATTTAAAAAATTTGGGGGGGGGAAATGCAGTTCGCCTTGTTTTTTGGGGTTCTTTTTAAGGTTTTTCCCTGGGGCATTAAAGGGGGAGGACAGCTTTACTATGGGGGTCAGTACAAATGTAATTATATAAATTTTATATATTTTTTTATGTTTTATTACTTTTACACAATGCTTTTGTAAAATATTGCGTTATGTTGTCATAGTCTCATAACCATAACTTCCTTTTTTTCTGTAATGGTACCATTATGGGGTTCATATGACACTTTGATTGCTTTTATCAAGCTTTTTGTGAGGTGTTTTGAACAAGATCCAGCAATCCTAATAGTGTTTTCTATTTTTACTTTTTACAGTGGTCACCGTGCAGTATAAATGACATGCTAGCTTTACTCAGCAGGTCAGTACAGTTACAGCGATACCCAATTTGTATGTTTTTCGTTGTACTGCTTTTATACAATAAAAACACTTTTATTCAAAAGGAAAACCACGTATTTTCATTGTCATAGTCTGAGAGCCATAACTTTTTTATTTTTCTGTGTACAGAGCATTGTAGGGTCTTTTTTTTTGCAGAATGAGTTTAAGTTTCTACTTGTATACCTTTCGGGGGGCAAGTCTTTTTGATTGCTCTTAAATTTTAAAGTTTAAAGTTTTTTTGGAAGGCAGGGTGAAGAAAATATTGCAATCCTTGTAGTATTTTTTGTTTTTTATTTTTAACAGTGCTCACCGTGCAGTATACGTGACAAGTTAATTTTACTCTGTGGCTCCATACAATTACGGCAATACCCAATTTATCTAGTTTTTTATGTTGAAGCGCTTTAAAAAATTTTTTCATTGTGTAAAAAAATACTTTGGCATTTATAGGACTTTCTGATTGTTTTTTATTCCATTTTATGTGCTTTGGTGTCATGTTTCAATGGGTACAGTAGGTACTGACATGTTGAACACCAGGTACTGTGGATTCTCTATGCCACCGTGAGTTTAGAAGATAGGCTTCTAGCAGTGGCAGCTGACATGCAGAACAAGGACACCGGGTACTGGCAGAGGTCACGGGTCACATAAGGTGTAGCTATAGGCAGGTAACCGAGTACTTGGCATGATGACAAACGTGGTAGAAACGTACTTAACCATAGTCAGGTAACAGAGTCCCAGGCAGGTAACGGACTGGTACAACATCAGCATAACAGCAGGAAATAGACTGGTACAACGGCAGGAACAACAGGGATTAACACAGGAACAACAGAAACCAGCAGCAGTGGTCAGGAACTCAGATGGACATTAATGAACTGACCCCATGGCAGGACGTCAGGAAGTTCCTTTTATTCCGGAAGGCTGTAGGTCATTGGACAGGTAATTGGTACACTGTCCCTTTAAATCCAGACCAGCAGGCAGGCGAGTCCCCTAAGGAGTGTGAGCAGACACAGACAGGAATACAGCTAGGTGAGTACTCAGAAATATGGCACACAGCAGGGACCGGCCTGCATGTAGACAGGACCACAGCAGCAAGTGCACGGAAACGGAACACAGCACAGACACAGCCATGCCCGTGAGGACCGCAGCATGGAGTGAGACAGCAGAAAACAGGTATGAGGCCAGGAGCATAGATCTTCAGATAACTTTTACAATGGAGAGCAGTACATAACAGTACTGCTGTGTACTGCTCTCTGTGGCAACTGTCAATCACTATGCCCGGTCATACCCACAGGGCACGACTGGACATAGTGATGTTACAGACAGCCCAGAAGCTTTTGTTAGGCTTCCAGGCTGTCAGGAAAGCCATCAGAGCCAGTGATCATGACAGTTAAGGGGTAAATCACCCGCGGCCCCAGCTGATCCCATATTGCAATTGTGCGGGCCCCACTTGAGAGCCCACATGATTACCTGTATGTACATTTGCGGGAAGTCTCTTCCCGCTTGGATGTTCAGGTACGTCCAATGTCAGGAAGGGGTTAAGAAAGCATGTTTAGTGCCTTTCAAACGACCTCAGAAGACATGTTATTGAGACACATAAAGCTGAAGAAGGTTACAAAAGCATTACTAAGGAGCTGGATGTACATTAAGAAAAAAAATGTCTCCAAACAGAAAAAAATTCTGCACCATTGCTACTCTATAGAAGTAGACATCCCTGTTGAGATTTTAAGGATAAAAGCAAAAGACCTACAGAAGACTCTACTAACTGCAAAACCTCTGTTCATGTATGGTGTTAATGGAAGAAAACCATGAAGAAGGACACTTCCGACCAAAAAAAACCCCCCATAAACAATAAGGCCGGGTCCCCACGGCACAGTACAAATACCGGTTGGATAAACCGGTATTTGTGCTGCTTTTGTGCCGTGCACACGGCCACCGGGGGACGGCTTTTCTCCACGATTAGCCAAGAAAAGCCTTCCCCCTTCACATTCACATGTTCATATTCTGCCTGAAAACAGGTCAGAAGAATGAACATGTTGAATGTTTTTCAGACCGCCGGTGGTCTAAAAAAACGCTGGGCGGAAAGCCCGTGCAGTGGGGACCACTGCGTGGGTTTTCCATAGAGGCCCGTGTTAAAAGTTTTCACCCGGTTTACAGACGTTTGCAAAACGAAAACCGTCTGAAAAACCGAGTGAAAACCCGTGCGGTGGGGACATGGCCTTATGGCTCATCTGAAGTTTATCTAAAAAGCTGATGTTCCACAATGCTTCTGAGAAAAACATTGTATGGACAGATAAGACAAAAGTGAAACATTGTATCAGAAATAAACACTATGGGCCACATATATGAAAACTGTCTAGGTCTAAAACTCTCTTTGTTGCCCATAGCAACCAATCAGAGACAGTTTTAGACCTAGAAAATATGCGGTTTAAACAAACTGAGAAATCTAGCGCTGGCAAACGAACAAAGTGACCTTTTTTTTGCAAAGGAAACAGTGAAACACTAAAAGTGGGTCCGGGCAAAAAGCATTTCCAAACCCCTTGTAGGTTTTCTTCCCTTTAATGCTACCATTGCACCAAAAAAAGTCACTTTGTTCGTTTGCCAGCCCCGCGGATTTCTCAGTTTGTTTTTTAAACCGCATAATTTTCAAGTTCCACCAAAACCCTGAAAGACGGGCAGCGTTCATAAGTCGCGGCCCGAACCGAGCACGGAACGAGGTAAGCAGAACTTTCAGCATTGCTGCATCAACCAATTTGCAGCGTCCACACAGGAAACTGGAAAGGGAGCAAATTTCAAAAGCAAAAGGGCCCAGGAAACGGAGAGGAAACACACAGCTTGGTGGGGAAACCTAAAAGGTAGTGCAGGGGGAACCCAGCAAAAATTAACCGCCCGGAGAGTCCAAACCAGGAACCCCCCACGCCCTAGGATCAGGTTGGGGTGTTACCAAGCCGAAAAACAAATTTCATAGGGTTTTTGGGAAACCCTACTTACGTTCAGAAGTCCGGGGATTTTGGTTAGTGGAGTTTTAAAACAATTTCTTTGTATAATTTTAGACCAGACAGTTTTCATACATGTAAGCCCTTGGGGCCTTTATTTATTTAAAACTGTTAGCAAAATTAATTAAATTAAATGAACTCTGTTTTTACCCAAAAAAAACTACACACCAAAAACCCCAAACCCCCAATCACAACTGTGAAGCTTTTTGGGTTTTTAATAGTTTCCTTTTTTTTTTTAAAAATTTTAAAAATTTTTTTTGAAACAAAAAACATGAAAAATACAAAGTCACTTTTTTGCAACAAGTCATCCCGGTTGCAGTGATACATCAAAAAAAAAGGAATTTGGGGACCCGAGTTAAAAATTTTTTTTTTTTTTTTTCCCCCCCGGGCCCAACCCAACCCTGGGGAAACGCAAATGTTTAAAAGAAAGGTTTTAGACACTTGGGAAAAGGGGGTTTATATCCGAGACAACTTTCAAAAAAAAAAAAGGGGGGATGGATTTTAAACTTCCCCCCAAGCGGGGGCCCTTGCCCGGGAAATTTAATAAAGTGCCCCCCCTTTTTTTCAAACCTTAAAAGAAAAACAGGGAAAAAAAAAAAAAAAAAGAAAGAAAGGGGGCAAAAGAAAATGGGGGCCAAAAAAAGGAACCCGAAAGCAAACGGGGGGTACCACTTAGAACAGCTGGTCTCGACGGGCGCATCCCTACCTCACTTAAAAAAGGGAGAGATTTGATAGGAGACTACATCCCCTCCACTCATTTCTTAGCCTCTCTCAAGGTGTCTCCCCATCCTGCACTGTGGGCGAGTTCGTCTAGGTCTGGTGACGATAGCGGTCAGATTTCACAAAAGGAAAATCCAGTTCTCCCAGACACTCAAATATCGGCTATAGGACGAAAGGGGAATCGCAGATATGAACCTCCTCCAGAAGCGTGAAGGACATGGACCTCTGTGATGCCAGTCCGACTAGGGTCGGGATGGCAGTGGAGAGCCAAATGTTAGGGATGAGTATCTTTGGCAGCAGGATACAGAAAACATCACTCAGATGTGTACTTAATGCAATGGCAATGGGTAAAGGATATCCAAACAGCAGCACCAGTGTGGGTCGCCCGGAGGCATAATCCGTGATGTGTTGGATTTAAGTTCAGGTCCCCGACCCCAGAAAAGTTGCAGAGGCAGGGCAGCTCCACCCATACGTTGGCGTCTTAGTACCCACCTCTCCTTACCACATCGCCAACTGACTGAGGGGATGCGGGGAGAAGGGATTAAGAAGAGCTGGCACCGGTACCATCTTGTAGAACTATTTTTATGTTGAGCTTGGGGGCCCTGGAGGACACCGGGATCGTCCTGGATCAGCTGGAGGCTTTAGACCACACTTTCCGAGAGGACGGTGCCGTTCCCTCTCCATCATACGTGCTGAAACGGCAGCTTGTCGCGAGGCCGAGAGGCGAGAATAAGCCTGATTACAGGCGCTGAGACGAGCACTTCTTTCTGAGCTTATCTACCTAAGGCACCACAGCTACAAAGGTGGTAAGAGGTCTATGCACCACGAGTCGTTCGTTTCCATATAGCATACAGGCTGCGCAGCTGGAAATAGTGAAACCTTGCCAAAACACGCCGGGCATTACCGTCGGCGACTACCAGACTATCATAATCCTCAAATTCACATGACTTCGAGGACCCGTGTCGAGAACGAGGCAACCCGTGCATGATCCCAGACAGCGAGTCAGAGGCTGTGAAGAGATTGTTTTCTGCCTTTAAGAAGCCTTTAGAATCTTTTAATCATGACAAGAACAATGAATTCAAAGTTGTATTGAAGCATTTTATAGGAGAACATTAAGGCAGCAGTCCACAACATCGAGCTGAAGAAAAACTGGGTCATTCCACAAGTCAATGACCCAAAGCACACAAGTTAATTAACTAAAAATAGTTAAAAAAATAAAGACTTCTGTTTAGTAATGACTTAGTCAGAGTTCTAACATGAACTCTATTGAGATACTATGGAATGCCCTGAAAGAGTGCTGTGCACACAAGGCATCCCTGCTGTCAGGGCTGGACTGGGACTAAAAAGCAGCCCTGGCACTCAAAACCCGTCATCCCACATACAATATCAGCTCCCGTCCCATATCACAAAGAAAATAGCACCAAGCAATACAGCAAATGTTGCTTTACTTGCCCCCATCACTATTAGCTTAAATAAGTAATCCATACAAAAGAAACAGAAAAAAAGGTGGAATATACTGCCCTGAAATGAATGATGTCACATATAGTAACCCCTCATATTTAGGTATATCACGCAGTGTATCCCCCAAAATTATTTGTATAGCACACTGTATTGCTAAAATGAATGTCATGCACTGTACCCCAGAAATAAATTATATTACCTACTGTACCCCTAAAATAAATGATCACACATCAAGCCCCAAAATTAATTACAACACATACTGAGCGCTTGAAATAAGTAGTACTATATATTATACTCTAAAATCATATATTACACTGTAATCTCTGAATTATAATATACACTACACTCCTAGAAAGAAATTGTATTACACACTGTACCCCAGAAATAAATTATATCATAAACCCCCAAAATTAACTGTATAACACAATACACAATGTATTACTCTTAAAAATCATACACACTATACCCCAGAAATAAACGATATTACACAATCTACCCCCATTATTAATTATATTCAAAACTGTGCCCCAAAAATGAATCACATTATATATTTTAACAAACTTAATTATGTTAAACACTGATCCCCTCCCCCTAGATTAATAATTTTAGACATGGATTGTATAAATGTAGTGCTGGATTTCACTGTTTCCCCTGACATGGAATATCCCCATTTTAATCTACACTGGCAAGCTAATTTCCCATTTAAATCAATGGACATGGACTGCAATCCGTTTATGACACAGAATCTGCATCACATTCTATATCCAGATACATTCTATATCAGTCCTGCAAACATTAGTCTCTGCTTGGTAGGAGAAGAGCTGGGATACAAGTATAGGGGAACTCAGTGTCTGTATATACAGATGTATGTACTCACAGTGATGTCTTCTTTGCTTACTGGACAGCCGGGAAGAACAATCGCTTTTGTCATACAGGGGCACATAGAGTTTGGGGAACTCATCCTTACTGAAGACCATTAGTAAGCAGGTTTTGTGACATCTTCAATTTCTAATAACAAAGTTTGAGTTTAAAAAACTATAGAAGGGTTAAGAATCACAAAGCCATATCCATCCCCCGTGTATCTCCTATCCATGCCATAAACAGTGGAGCAGGCTAGGGCTCACCCAGCCATAAACTCAGGTCAGACTTGAAGGGACATTATCCAAGGGCACCACGAGGTGGCCTGGTACAAGGAGGAAGACGCAGGGCAGCATACTGTGGCCACAATCATGAATCATTTCAAAGTGAAACCATCCATGACTGAATTAGCATATACTACGGGCACTGTGTCTTGACCCACAGGGAGTTTGTCCAGTAAGACAGATTGTCGGTCCAGGCCTGCCTGCAATATTGAATAAAACACATTTGCAGGGAGGAATGGTTCAATATTCCTCCTTTAAAGGTTATAACTAGAGATGGGCGAATTGATTCTAACGAAGGTGTGAATTGTTTTACGGAATTTCAGGAAACCTTCGATACTGATCGATGTCGACAGTTTGGGGTGATTCGTGGGAACGAAGGTTTTTTTAATTGAAAAAATGGCTGCGAGCAAGGGCGTTACAGGGGGCAAAGAAGCTGGGAAAGAAAGGCGAACCCAAAATAAAATGTGCATGTAAAAAAATCAGAGCCGCGGGATTCTGGACCGCACATAAAAGTTGGGGCGCGAGCTGGCGCTCAAAATGCTTTCACTGTGCTGTGTGGGGAAGTGGGCTTGCTCATGATATTCATATTAAAGAACTAAATTTTAATACAGCGATTTTTTGGGGGGGGTGTCACAGCTTGTCCAGAGACGCTTTTTAAACTTCTAATTTGATTTTTGAGGGATTGGAATTGAATCCAGGTGTTTCCCCAAATTCATGCAAAAAATTTTTAAAATTGCTATCTGCCTAATTCTTGAACATTGAATATCCAAGGGTTTTCTAACCCCGTTGCTGTTGTATTTCAGTTAAAAAAAAACAGCTTTTTACAGTCCAAAAACCACAAAATTTTTGGTTGCTCTTTTCTTTTGTCTTTTAGATCCGGGGGTTAAATTTAAGCGTTGTTTGCTTGGGTCCTAAAAAAATGGGTTTTTACCGCCAAAGAAGAAATTTTGGCTTTTTCATAATTCATACCCGAAGGTTAATTACGATTTTTCTGTTGTTGGTTCCTTAAAATACAACGCCCTTTTAAACGCTACAAAGTGGTAATTGTTGGCAGAATTTCTTTTGCGCAATTTAATCCAAGGGTTTTAAATAAGTATTTTTCTGCATTGTACTCAGTAAAAGAAGGTTTTTTTTCAACGCCAAAGAAGAAATTTTGGGTGTAGCATAATTCATATCGAAAAGGGTTAAAATTAAACCGTTTTTGCTTTTATATTCATAAAATCACAGTTTTTTAAACGGCACATACAATAAATTTTTCCCGGGCCCTTTTTGGAAGCAATTTATATCCAAAGGGGGTTTCCCAAAATTGTTAGTGGGTTCATTTTTTAGAAAAAAAAGGGGGGTATTTTTCATTCGATACTTCATTAAAAGGTCTGTAATTTTAGAACAAACAGTATGTCAGTAGAGAGGTGGCAGGGGGTTTTTACTGGGAAGTGGCAAAGGCAAAAAAAATTCTGGAGCAGGAACGGTCCAGCACAGCAAGGGGCGTCGCGAGGGGGCACCGGTGAGGCCACAAAAGCCGCTGTAACATGACACGGCCGTTTGTGTTAGCAAAACCCCAAAGGTTTTTGATTGGTTGACTAGGTCATCACTGTACCGGGGAGGGAAAAAAAGTAAAAAAAACTTTTAATAATATATGATAAAAAATATCACAGGGCCAAAAAATGACACTATAAACCACAAACAAAAAATGTGACACTAAATACCCCATTTTACTAAAAAAAGACCCTAACCTACTGAAAAACGGGAAATTTGCCCCCATAAAGGGCTTCCGTCCGGAACCTAACCCTACAAAAAACTAGTCTAAAAAACCACGTCCCAACATGTTTCGACTTCCCAGATACCTTAAAAAATCTCTTTAGGGGACTAATTTAGGGGAAACAAAAGGGGGGCAACAATGATACAGCAAGGGTCAAAGTAAACATTTATTAATTAATACACCCAAAATAAATTAGCCCAAAAAACATGCATACCAACACCAATCAAAAATACACAAAGCCTGGCAAATTTTAAGCCGTGCTTTTTAATCTGATATTCACATAGGGTGAAAAATTAGAGGACTAGTAGACGCCCCCTAATATGGCACTTATTCAGCCCCCCAAAAAAACAACCATTATAGTGTGACTGTATAAAAGGCAAAAAAGCCCTACCTTAAAAATTGGGATTTTTTATAGTTTTATTAAAAGAGCACCCTTTCCAATGAACCAAGTCCCCGGAAAATAGAAGGGTTTTTAAAAAAAAAAAAAATAAAAAATATACACCCAGCAGATCGATGCGATAACCGTATTTTAAAACACAAGAAAGATACCACAGGATGGAGTTTACCTGAAATGATTTACAGCCCCCATCATATAAATCGTCTTAAAAAATGCGGGACACGCGACAATCCGCCCAATGGAACAAAAAGGACCGAGAGAAGCCCGGGCCCAAAGGGGACCCCCAGGTTGACCCCCCGGGGAAGCGTCTGAGCCG